>SJYC01076979.1:0-40726 GCA_006408675.1 Madoqua kirkii
CCCGGCAAAAAAAAAAAAAAAAAAACCCCAAACCAGAAGCAATATTGTAAGAAATTCAATAAAAACTTTAAAAATGATCTATATCAAAAAAAATCTTAAAGAAATAAAGTTATTATCAAATAGTGCCTATATTCCCTATATGGTACAATATATCTTTGTAGCTTATTTATTTTATAGTGCAGTTTTGATATCAGAAACTAAGAATGTAGGGGCATCTTATAGCTGTGAACAGATCATCAACACACTATTTATACACACACACATAGGTTTTCCCTTTCACAAATTAAAATAAAACTGAACATTGCCCCCCAAAAGTCACTTTAAAATAAAACACTATTGTTTAATACCTGATTTAACATATTTTGGCTCTTGGTAGCCCCATAAAATCATTTACAATCCAATAAAAACATAGATACGGCATGTTAGTATTTATGCAATTTTCCAAAAGGATGCAATTTTATGTGAAGATGTCTAAACAGTTTGGCAAAACACTTATACTTAATGTGGTAGGAAGACCCAATGACTGTTCAATAGAGCAACCCATGATCAGGGAAAACAGATGGCTATGGGATACTAAGAGAATTCCTGGGGTCTCCCACTAGTTTCCTTCCAATTCTATTTAGGATGAGAGTTAAAATAATTCAGACTTCTCTGAAATTCAGAAAGTGTGCTACTTTCTGAAAATCTGATTAGATTTTAGTGATGTGTAACATTCCCAGACTGGATGAGCAATATTTTATTTCCACAAGGAGCAACACCAAGGGAAAAGCTAAGAGACTGAAGAAGTTAGCCATATGGAAGTTATTTCCAGTGTCCCTGGATTAATTGGTTCTACACTTGTACACCAGACATCACTGGTGGGGACACAAACAAGATACAAGTCCCCAGGCATGGTCTATGAAAGCCATCTAAAGCCATAAAAACCATCATGGAATCAATGGGTTAACTGTCAAGGAGAAAACAGAGGCCTCCTCCCAAGGATGGGAATTTATAAAGTGTCTCAAAAGATCTGAAATCGCTTTCTGTTATTGTCTCATTAATCTCCCAACATCCTTGTGACATGTGAGGACCAATTACCAGCTAAGTATTAGATCTGTAAAGTTGAGTGGCCAAGTGTGAACACTGGGTCCCTCACATTGACTTCCTGGGAGGACTATTTAGTTAGAGGAGTGATGGATCCTCCCTGGCCATCTAACATCAAAATATTCTGGAAAGTGCTCCATTCTAACTGCTACTCATTTAGTCCCTGCTTAGCCTCACATCCTCCTACTGCTTCTTTTCCTTGGAAAATATCACTTAACTATGTCATCTGCAGCTCAAAAACAACTAGACTGCAAAAGTCTCATGGCTCTGGTTTCCGTAATAAGGACCATATAAATGAGTGTCTGGGGCTTCCCAGGTGGTGTAATAGTAAAGAACCTACCTGCAACACAGGAGACACCAGATATGTGGGTTTGATCCCTTGATTGGGAAGATCTCCTGGAGGAGGAAATGGCAATCCATTCCAGTATACTTGCCTGCAAAACTCATGAACAGAGGAGCCCAGTAAGCTTATAGTCCATGGGATCACAAAGAGTGAGACACGACCGAGTAACTGGGTATTCATGCACAAATGACTGTTTAGGTTTAGACTTAAAAGATATCAGAAGTTTGTTCCCAGTAAGGGAAAGGAAATAAGAATTTTAGATTGCTTAATGTCTCTAAGAAATCATGCCTTGGTTAAATCTCCATACAAAAGCAGAGCAAAATGTCAAACAATTGATTGCTGAATTTGAGCAATGGGGACAACCTAACCAACCAGAGTAACTTATCCAGAGAAACTGTCCCCAGTGTATCCCCATCACCTGAGGTCATATGTAGACTGCCAACTACAGTACATCATGCAGCTTATTTCACTTAATGTAGTTATTTACTGCTTTTACTCAGAAATAATGTCTCTTGATGTCTGTGAGTAATTTTAAAGTAATTTTAATCTGAGGGGCATTGTCTCTCCCTGGTGCCAGCTTGCTTTGTAAATCAGGCCAGCATACACATTTTAAAATTTTGATCACCTTAACAAAAGTGATGTAAGCAATTAAAAAAATCAAAGAAACTATAAATACTTATATTATTGGAGAATCATTTATTAAAGATTTTAACATAATTTTGAATTATATTAGGTTTGATTTAGAAGCATTATATTGATGGGAAGAGATATGTATGTCTATTAATTAATCATGTTTAACATTTTCTACATACATTACCAAGTTGGAAAGCATTGCATTTTCCCACTAAAATGCTTTGAATATATCCCCCCCCCACCTTTTTTTTTAGCCTAGCTCTTGCCTACAAGATAAAATGCTGTTTAGAGTGCAATTAACTTTGGTTCTTTTAAGCAGAGTAGAGTATCTAAGGAAGGATGGTAGGTGGACATGAAATCTTCCAAAAGTCTGTGCATCACTGACAGGGATTCTGACAGTATCACATTACCCACAAGCTTCTGTATATCAGATTTATAACAGCTGCCATCACCCTAGAGGCCAGAGCAAGGTGAGTGGATGTGGGCCTGGGTCTCTCTTGGCTGCAAACATGAGGTAAAGCCTTTATCCAGGAGGTACTGAAGTTGGAAGAAGTTTTATAATAAGAGTTCACGGTCCTTCGAGGATGAGCAGAAAATCTAAAGTGTGTATAGTGCTGGGGCCTCAGAGCCAAATTAGGAGGCAAAGAGAAGCAGGTATTGGGCATGGCAAATGCTGTGATGTTGAACCTGCTGTGTCTTAAAGTGCTTCAGGCCTCTGCCTGCTGAGATCCAAAGAGTAATATCCTCATTTGTGCAGCTCTCTGCTCTATAAAATCACAGACTCTGAATAATTGGGAGGCATTAAAAAGGCACAGACTATTTCTAAAGAAGTTCACGCTTATTATTTGTGAGAAAATGCAGTAATGAAGGAGCAGGTGACCAATTACTGGAGGAAAGGTCCTTAAGAGACCAGCCTTCATTACCCAACAGGAAAGATCTTTCTCTGCTCTATCAACCACTTGTATACAAACACAAAATTCTCAAGAATTTAAGGGTCTTGTAAAATTGTATGTGTTTGTCATTAAAATATTCCATATCCTCATGTCTCTTATTGAGACTACATTTTTTACCAACCCTCAGATTCCTTTTTTATTCATTGAAAGGTTAATTTTAGCCAACTTTCTTGTAAATTCTTAGAGCATAATTGCTTGTTTGTTGTGTAGTTTTGTCTTATTCCTTGTACCTTAGAAAGAAAATGAAAGCCAGAGCAGAAAGAGAAGCAGAATTCTTCCAGGAAATCCTTAATATAAATAAAGTGATAGACATCACAGTCCCAACCAAACCCTACCACATGTCCTTGGAAGGACAGTTACAGGTGTGCAAAGTTCTAGATGGGGTCTATATTGAATTTGCCAAGGAAGAGCCATCTTTCTTTAGTGACATTCGGTTTCTAGTTTCTCAGGAGTGTGACACAAGTTTATGATATTTGGGCAGAAATCATGAAACCCAGCAACAAAAAGTGACTTCCACAGAAGGAAACTTCTGGGGTCATGAAAGGGAAGGAGAGCAAGGAGATCACCCAGTTATAGGGAAATGCCACTGGGGCCAGGTTGTTGTCAAGTCACCTTCCCACCCAACCCAGGGAGTCAGATGAGTACAGACAGCTCCAGCCAGGGCTTCAGATATCTGAGCTAAACCAGAGCCCGATCACAGAGCTGCAAGGCAGGAGAGAAAATCCAGACCATTGTATTTTTTTACTTTTGTCAAGAATGGAATAATCTCTAATATATTCTGCTTTGGTGAGCCATAGAAAGTGTTAGTCTTTCAGTTGTATCTGACTTTTTGGGACCCCATAGACTGTAGCCTGCAGGCTCCTCTGTCCATGAAATTCTCCAGGCAAGAATACTGGAGTGGGTGTCCATTCCCTTCTCCAAGGAGATCTTCCCATCCCAGGGACCAACCCAGGTCTCCCTCATTGCAAGCAGATTCTTTACCATCTGAGCCACCAGGGAAGCCCAGCTGTAGAAGTCTCCTAAAATTCAGCCTTGATCTGTAATCACACTCTCCCTGGATGCTTCCACGTGCAGTTCTCACTTATCAATTCAGTAAAGCCAGAGTTTTCCCTCAAAGATGTCCATTTTGAAATTTTCCCTCCGTACAGCTTGACCTTGGTGTTAATATGCTTCTTCTCACTGCATCATTACCCTAGATAGAGCTTCAGTTCTCCTTTGTCCAGATTTCCAACAGATTCATAACTGAATCATGGGGCTTATGCCTCTTCTCTCTGGTCCGTTTTCTGCTTACTCCTGAGAGTCTCCTTGAACAGTTAAGCAGATTGTCTTGCTGCCCTGTGAGAACTCTTCTTTGATTCTACTACAATTAGAATAAAATCAGATCTGGCATTCCCAGTGGGTCCCAGCTTAACCTGATCCACTTTCCTGTTGCCCATCCCTCTTACCTCACTCCCATCATGCTCCCCTTTACCATCGAACTAGAATTTGTTTTAGTTGCTAAGTGATGTCCAACTCTTTTGGTACTTCATGGACATTAGCCCACCAGGATCCTCTGTCCATGGAACTTCCCAGACAAGAGTACTGGAGTGAATTGTCATTTCCTTTTCCAGGTATCTTTCCAACCCAAGGATAGAACCTTCATCTCCTGCATTGGCAGGTGGATTCTTTAGCACTGAGCCACCAGGGAAGCCATAATAGTTGTCTGTTCTCCATAATTTCCTGGCAATGCCTGGCTCCTCCCACCTCTAGGGCTCCCCACCTCTCAGGCTGGTTAACTCTTTGCCAGTCTGCATGCGGCTCTTACCATGTACAAGCCTGGGGAATTAAGATCCTACTTGCCACTGAGTATGGCCAAAAACCCAAATAAAACAAGCAAACAAGAATAAAAAACAACAGCAGAAAAATTTCCATTCCTGTTATTATTACCCAGTGTATTTCCTTCCTGTTACTTGACACAATTGGAGCTGATTCCCTGAGTTGTGTGTCTCTGGGTCTCTAGGTGGTGATTTCTAGGAGGAGTGGACTTGTCCAGAGTTATAAGCATAGTGACTGGCCCATGATCTAACTCCAAGGGAGTGTTCTGTCTTTACTGAAAGATTATGTTAACATACACACTTAACTGTATATCCTCACACCGGTTATCATAGTCTGATAGTCTAATTTCCTTCCCCCCGCCCCCAAGCTGTATAAAAAAAGATTAAGAAAAACATTGCATTGTATTAAAAAGTTTGTAAAAAGACCTCATCCGTTAAGAATTCTTACTCTCTATATTATAAACATCTGTTTTGCTTTTAGTTGTGAACTTTTAAAAATAAGATTTTATTATTTTTTCTTTTTTGAATATTTCAAATATAGACACCCTATTTTTCTGTCAACTTTCCAAAATCTTATATAAGCACTGAAAGAAAAAAATATTTGTTTAGTGGACACTTCTATTAATAGTTTCTTATTTCCTCTTTGTTTTATTCTGCTTCTTAGTTCGGAAAATGCCTGACTTCCCTTCCCCCGACATGAAATCCCAGGGTACCTCCTGGGAGGAGCCGGTTTCATCCATCAGCTCAACTGGGTGAACGTGAATGGACCTCCTTGGGACAGCTGTCCTGAGGCTGCTCACAGTGTTCTGGGCACTGAACACTGCCGCACCTGCTGGAGCACTTGAGAGCACTTTAGTTACATATTTTTTTCCCAAAGAAGTCCTCTCTCAGGCCACTTGTCTCTAGACTTAGGAGAAGAATGACTGTCCTTCCATGGCCAGAGGAGTGAACTGGGACCTCAGACCTGGCTCACTGCTAAGCCCATCAGTTTGGCTGGGATCTCTGGCAATTCCTAGACTCATAGAAAGTACACGTGGAGGCTCCTTGCTCTTCCCCTGCTTTTCAGATCCTTATTCCTCATCTGGAGCTCAGGACGAGCTGACCTGCCTGGCACCACAGTGAGCTGTGAATCTGCAGCTGGGCTCTGGATCCTGCTCTGCCATTCCATTTACACACTTTTAGAAGTTAGGCAGCCAGGAGTCTAAGACTGTGGTTGGCTTGCTCCAAATGGCACCTTGTCACCTCCTCCTGCCACGGGACCTGGAAAAGGTACAAAAAGAAAATAGTGATCTCTATCACATAGGCAAGTCAGGAGGTCGATGTGAAATGCCCATTGGTCATCAGGTACCTGATGAATGCTCAAAGGAACACAAACTCTTCAAGGAAAAGAAAGTTAAGTCAGATTCAGTGATACCTACTATTAAGATAAAGTCAAACTAGAAGATCCATGGTTTGCTGAGACTCCTACATGCAGGGGAGGGCCAGGTGGAGATGGGCAGAGAGGGTGAGCTCCAGCAGAAGGCACTCATGCTGTTGGGTTGTCTGCTTCACAGGGCTGTATTTCATCCAGGACAGATCATTTGCCTCTGAGCCAAAATCAATCTTTCTCCCAAACCAGGGGTCATAAAACAATCTTCAGAAGGAAAGAATCAACCCTTAGATGCCCATCATCCCTTTTGAGACAGTACATGAAGCATGAAAACATGAAAAAGGATCCAAGACCAACACGACTGCAACTGGTCCCAGGGGATTTTTTTCATCATAGGCTTTGATTGAAGTAGCCTGTTAGCCAGGTAGGGACATTCTACAGCCCTAGGGATGTCCAGTGACACAATGGCACTCTGTGCAAATAACACAGGTCTTCATCCTTCTTTCAACTCAGTTCCAGCCCTTAACTTTGAAAAATGTGACATTATCAAGTATGTTTTATATTAATAATAGTTACCCTGAAGTGAATTCCTCGCAGGCAGACTCACAGATGTTTACTGTTTATGGGCTGTAGGCTCAGTCATGTCTGACTCCTTGTGACCCCGTGGACTGTAGCCTGCCAGGCTCCTCTGTCCATAGGAATTTTCAGGCAAGAATACTGGAGTGAGTTGCCATTTTCCTCCTCCAGGGGATCCTCCCAACCCAGGCATCCTACCAACATTTTCTGTGTCTCCTGCATTGCAGACAGATTCTTTACCTGCTGAGCCATCAAGGAAGCTTGTGGACAGGCTGGATCTGGGAACTGTGTAAATAACTATGGTAACTTTAAACCCTCAAAGCAGCTGTGCCCATTACCTGGAACATCCCATCTGTCTTTTGTTTCTTTCTGCTCCTATTCATATGCTTCCCATGTCATTTTAGGGGAACAGCCCCAAATCACATGCTTTGCTTTCTCACTGGAATGGTGCCCTGATCTCTCAGCATTGGCAGAGCTGCCACCGTGAAGACCAGGGGAGCCTGCTGCCCAGGGTCTGCTAGGCAACTCCACCAGGAAACCAGGGACGCTTACGTCTGGAGCAGCAACAGAAAACTGTGACCCAGGAGGCCTGAGCTCCTTCAGGCACCTCTCGTTTTGGGCTGTGACACTTGAAAGTGATAGCACACTCTGTGGCCCTGAGTATGCAGATGTGTTGGCAAAGATGGGTTCCAGAGACTTGCCCGCATGTATTCTCATCAAATAGGGAGAAGAGTTGGGCCAGTGATGGTGCATGGCTGCCCTATTGCCTTCTCTGGCTGGGTCTTAGGAGGAGCACTGTGTGAATGGTGTTTAGGACCTTATGTCTGAGGAGGGGTCATAGGCGAGAGGTGCAGCCTCTCTGAGGATGGAGATCACTGGAGATGTGGCAGATGGCACAGCCCTCCTATTGGGCTGAAGTCTTGTGGGCTTCCCCTTCTCCTCTTGCAGCTTTGACAGGAACCAAACTCAAGTCCCTGTCTAAGCTGGGATCATCATCACAGCCCTTTCAACAGTATTAGGTTGGATTGTGACAGTGTCTGGTCCTGGAGATGAGGAATGAGTAGTTAATTGCACTTCTCTCTATCCTCAAATAAGTGACTTGGTTTACTTTTTACAGGGCTTACTGTTTGAGGGCTGCCCTGAGCTGCTGCATGTAGCCTGTTGGGGGATTAACAACTCTGATTAGTTTCTATGCTTCTGTGCCACGCTGAGAGGCTGAGCTGGCTCCCAGCCCATGTCATTTGACCCTAAGACATATTCATTGGCTTTAAGCCACACAACTGCTTGCTCTTGGCACATGCTTTTCTTTTGTTTGTTTGTTTCCTCACTTTATGCTTATTTTACTTTGTTACCTCCCTAAGGAAGAAAAATCATCTCTCTCCACCATAAGAGTCCTTGGTTGAGAGCCTCTTATAACGAAAGACTGACTAACAGGAGAAAACAAACAGAAGTTTAGTAACATGTAAGCCTCCCACAGGAGGACTGAGAGGAGCTACTCCATGTTCAAGGTCAGGAGGGGTGGCGGTGAAAATATACCCCTCATCCAAGGTAAGGAGCAGTGACTACACATTGCTGAAAAAGCTGTGAAGAGATATCCCACGTCCAAGGTAAGAGAAACCCAAGTAAGATGGTAGGTGTTACGAGAGGGCATCAGAGAGCAGACACATGAAAACCAAAATCACAGAAAACTAGCCAATCACACGGACCACAGCCTTGTCTAACTCAATGAAACTAAGCCATGTCGTGTGGGGCCACCCAGGATGGGCAGTTCATGGTGGAAAGATCTGACAGGATGTGGCCCACTGGAGAAGGGATGGCAAACCACTTCAGTATTCTTGCCTTGAGAACCCAATGAACAGTATGAAAAGGCAAAATGATAGGATATTGAAAAAGGAACTTCCCAGGTCGGTAGATGCCCAATATGCTACTGGAGATCAGTGGAGAAATAACTCCAGAAAGAATGAAGGGATGGTGCCAAAGCAAAAAAAAATACCCAGTTGTGGATGTGACTGGTGATAGAAGCAAGATCCGATGCAGTAAAGAGCAATATTGCATAGGGACCTGGAATGTTAGGTCCATGAATCAAGGCAAATTGGAAGTAGTCAAACAGGAGATGGCAAGAGTGAACGTCAACATTTTAGGAATCAGTGAACTAAAATGGACTGGAATGGGTGAATTTAACTCTGATGACCATTATATCTACTACTGCAGGCAGGAATCCCTTAGAAGTAATGGAGTAGCCAATCATAGTAAACAAAAGAGTCTGAAATGCAGTACTTGGATGCAGTCTCAAAAACGACAGAATGATCTCTATTTTTTTCCAAGGTAAACCATTCAATATCACAGTAATCCAAGTCTATGCCCCAAGCAGTAATGTTGAAGAAGCTGAAGTTGAATGGTTCTATGAAGACCTACAGTATCTTTTAGAACTAACACTCAAAAAAGATGTCCTTTTCATTATTCTATACTTCATTATGGAATGCAAAAGTAGGAAGTCAAGAAATATCTGGAGTAACAGGCAAATTTGGCCTTGGAATACGGAATGAAGTAGGGCAAAGGCTAACAAAGTTTTGCCAAGAGAACACACTGGCCATAATAAACATCGCTTCCAATAACACAAGAGAAGACTCTACACATGGACACCACCAGATGGTCAACACTGAAATCAGATTGATTATATTATTTGCAGCCAAAGATGGAGAAGCTCTATATAGTCAGCAAAAACAAGACCAGGAGCTGACTGTGGCTCAGATCATGAACTCCTTATTACCAAATTCAGACTTAAATTGAAGATAGTAGGGAAAACTGCCAGACCATTCTGGTACGACCTAAATTAAATTCCTTATGATTATACGGTGGAAGTGAGAAATACATTTAAGGGCCTAGATCTGATAGATAGACTGCCTGATGAACTGTGGATGGAGCTTCATGACATTGTACAAGAGATAGGGATCAAGATCATCCCCATGGAAAAGAAATGCAAAAAAGCAAAATGGCTGTCTGAGGAAGCCTTACAGATAGCTGTAAAAAGAAAAGTGAAAAGCAAAGGAGAAAAAGAAAGATATAAACATCTGAATGCAGAGTTCCAAAGAACAGCAAGGAGAGATAAGAAACCCTTCCTCAGTGATCAATGTCAAGAAATAGAGGAAAACAACAGAATGGGAAAGACTAGAGATCTCTTCGAGAAAATTAGAGATGCCAAGGGATTATTTACTGCAAAGATGGGCTCAATAAAGGACAGAAATGGAATAGACCTAAAAGAAACAGAAGATATTAAGAACAGGTGGCAAGAATTCACAGAAGAACTGTACAAAAAAGATCTTCACAACCCAGATAATCACACTGGTGTGATCACTCATCTAGAGCCAGACATCCTGGAATGTGAAGTCAAGTGGGCCTTAGAAAGCATCACTACAAACAAAGCTAGTGGAGGTGATGGAATGCCAGTTGAGCTATTTCAAATCCTGAAAGATGATTCTATGAAAGTGCTGCACTCAATATGCCAGCAAATTTGGAAAACTCAGCAGTGGCCACAGGACTGGAAAATGTCAGTTTTCATTCCAATCCCAAAGAAAGACAATACCAAAGAATGCTCAAACTACTGCACAATTGCACTCATCTCGCACACTAGTGAAGTAATGCTCAAAAATCTCCAAGCCAGGCTTCAGCAATACATGAACCATGAACTTCCTGATATGCAACCTTGTTTATAAAAAGCAGAGGATCCAGAGATCAAATAGCCAACATCTGCTGGATCATCAAAAACACAAGAGAGTTCCAGATAAACAGCTAGTTCTGCTTTATTGACTATGCCAAAGTCTTTCATTGTGTGGATCACAATAAACTGTGGAAAATTCTGAAGGAGATGGGAATACCAGACCACCTGACCTGCCTCTTGGGAAATCTGTATGCAGGTCAGAAAGCAACAGTTAGAACTATACATGGAACTAAAGACTGGTTCCAAATAGGAAAAGGAGTACGTCAAGGCTGTATATTGTCACCCTGCTTATTTAACTTATATGCAGAGTATATCATGAGAAACGGTGGGCTGGAAGAAGCACAAGCTGTAATCAAGATTGCCAGGAGAAATATCAATAACCTGAGATATGCAGATGACACCACCCATATGAAGAAAGTGAAGAGGAACTAAAAAGCCTCTTGAGTAAAGTGAAAGAGGAGAGTGAAAAAGTTGGCTTAAAGCTCATCATTCAGAAAATGAAGATCATGGCATCTGGTCCCATCACTTCATGGCAAATAGATGGAGAAATAGTGGAAACAGTGTCAGACTCTATTTTGGGCGGCTCCAAAATCACTGCAGATGGTGACTGCAGCCATGAAATTAAAAGATGCTTACTCCTTGGAAAGAAAGTTATGATCAACCTAGACAGCATATTCAAAAGCAGAAACATAACTTTGCCGACTAAAGTCCGTCTAGTCAAGGCTATGGCTTTTCCAGTAGTCATGTATGGATGTGAGAGTTGGACTGTGAAGAAAGCTGAATGCTGAAGAATTGATACTTTTGAACTGTGGTGTTGGAGAAGACTCTTTAGAGTCCCTTGAACTGCAAGGAGATCCAACTAGTCCATTCTAAAGAAGATCAACCCTGGGATTTCTTTAGAAGGAATGATGCTAAAGCTGAAACTCCAGCTATTCAGCCACCTCATCTGAACAGTTGACTCTGAAGCTGGAAGGGATTGGGAGTAGGAGGAGAAGGGGACAACCGAGGATGCTGGATGGCATCACTGACTCGATAGACATGAGTTTGGGTGAACTTCAAGAGTTGGTGATGGACAGGGAGGTGTGGTGTGCTGCAATTAATGGGGTCACAAAGAGTTGGACATGATTAAGCAACTGAACTGAACTGAAGCCTCCCACATTCATGGGAAACTGCTAGGAGAAGTGAATAACTTTTTAACAGCCCAAACCACCACCTCAAATAACTTCTGTTGTTTAGTCACTAAGTTGTGTCAGACTGTTTGTGACCCCATGGACTGTATACCCTTCCAGAATACTCTGTCCATGGGATTTCCGAGGCAAGAATACTGGAGTTAGTTGCCATTTCCTTCTCCAGGGGATCTTCTCAACCCAGGGATTGAATCTTCCCTCACCTATTGCATTGCCAGGCATATATTTTACCGCTGATCAACAAATACAGACCAAAGATGACGATGTGTGTGAAGGGGCCTGCTTATGGGAGATAATTAGTAAAAGTACAGTAAACATGGTAAAGGTTGGTAAACACAGTTAGTTCAGTACAGTTCAGTTGTTCAGTCATGTCCAACTCCTTGAGACCTTATGAATCACAACACGCCAGGCCTCCCTGTCCATCACCAACTCCTGGAATTCACTCAGACTCACATCCATCGAGTCAGTGATGCCATCCAGCCATCTCATCCTTGATCGTCCCCTTCTCCTCCTGCCCCCAATCCCTTCCAGCATCAGAGTCTTTTCCAGTGAGTCAACTCTTCTCATGAGGTGGCCAAAATACTGGAGTTTCAGCTTTAGCATCATTCTTTCCAAAGAAATCCCAGGGTTGATCTCCTTTAGAATGGACTGGTTGGATCTCCTTGCAGTCCAAGGGACTCTCAAGAGTCTTCTCCAACACCACAGCTCAAAAAAGCATCAATTCTTCAGCATTCAGCTTTCTTCACAGTCCAATTCTCACATCCATACATGACTACTGGAAAAACCATAGCCTTGACTAGAAGGACCTTAATCGGCAAAGTAATGTCTCTGCTTTTGAATATGCTATTTAGGTTGGTCATAACTTTCCTTCCAAAGAGTAAGCATCTTTTAATTTCATGGCTGCAGTCACCATCTGCAGTGATTTTGGAGCCCCCCAAAATAAAGTCTGACACTGTTTCCACTGTTTCCCCATCTATTTCCCATGAAGTGATGGGACCAGATGCCATGATCTTCATTTTCTGAATGATGAGCTTTAAGCCAACTTTTTCACTCTACTCTTTCACTTTCATCAATCTTTCTTTGGGATTGGAATGAAAACTGACCTTTTCCAGTCCTGTGGCCACTGCTGAGTTTTCCAAATTTGCTGACATATTGAGTGCAGCACTTTCATAGCATTGTCTTTCAGGGTTTGAAATAGCTCAACTGGAATTCCATCACCTCTACTAGCTTTGTTCGCTCGTAGTGATGCTTTCTAAGGCCCACTTGACTTCACATTCCAGGATGTCTGGCTCTAGATTAGTGATCACACCATCGTGATTATCCGGGTCATGAAAATCTCTTTTGTACAATTCTTCTGTGTATTCTTGCCGGCTGCAACCGCCTGTACTTTAAAGAGTTAAGTCGTCGTCTACTCTATTGATGAGAGTTTTAGAGTTTTTGTCATCCTCCTCTTCCTAGTACAGAGCAGACACGCTTGCAAATGTCTCTTACAAAGGGTCACCACTACTCAGTTTTTCAGAGCTTTTTCTCTGTCTGGTGTTTCTTAAAAATAATCAGCCCCAAACAATCCCCTTGCCCAAGGGGTGTAATTGGGGATAACATATTCTGCTCCCCTACACTCCCAAATTTACAAATCTAAAGTCCATGGTGATCCCCAGAGATGACCATGAGAGCCAGAATCTATTAGATAGCTGATAAAATCCCATTTGAACAAACTTTATATAGGACTAAAATTGCTTCATTAAAAAGCAATTACAGTTAAAAAAAAATCACTGTTGAGGGAGAATTATTTTTACTTGGCTGAAATTTTTGTAAAATTCAATCAGTCCTTGCTCTTGACCAAACTTTAGGACCTGGCCTCTTCACAATGTCCCACTTGATTTCTTCTCAGCATTTTAAGTCCCTTCTGTGTTTTTCAGTCTCTCTTCCTCTGCTTGCTGGTCCACGGCCCAGCTCCAGCTCATTCTAGCTTATCCCTTCCCCAGATTTATGCCAAGAAATCTCTCCAAGAAAATCTGCATAAAATGCAAATACATCCCAGACAGCAGATTGACTTAAAAGAAAAAAAAAATCCTACAGGATATTTATTCTGAGCTGCTTTCTTTTGTTTGGGAATTAATTAGAATGAGATCAACTGCAAGGGACCTTCTCTAATTCAGGCTAAACATTGGTCACAAAGTTGGGGGCTGAGGTCCCAGAAGGACTGTCTGTTCAGTCCCCGTGCCACATGTTGTGATCAAAGTCTGCAAAAGAAGGAAAGCAAATATGAGTCTTCTGAGCAGTGCATGCTGGAATGGTTTTAGTAAGATGCATGTATGCTCAGTTGTGTCCAACCCTTAGGAACCCCATGGATTGTAGCCCTCCAGGCTCCTCTGTCCATGGAATTTGTCATTTCCTCCTCCAAGGGATCTTCCCGAGCCAGGGATCAAACTCATGTCTCCTGTGTCTCCTGCATTGACAGGTAGATTCTTCACCGTAGAGCTACCTGAAAATCCATAATTCTTACATTAGCTATTGCTTTCAATCTTAATGACTCATTCGCTTTTTTAGAGAGTGGCACAATCAGAGGCTCTTTCCTGCCTTCATTGCTCATTAAGTGTTTTTTTAATTTAGGTCTCAGGAATAAAAATACACATAATGTGCAGTTGGGTTTACAAACAAAATATTCTAAACCTGACAGTCTTTTCTGTGGGATAACACACTGTCACCCTCTGGACCACTGCTGCCTGCCTGGGTCTTTTGTCCCAGTACTGTTGCTTCAGTTCTGTGGACTCTGGTCTGTGCTTCCCACTCACCTCCTGGCAACTGGCCTTGTCAATGCCCATAGGGAGCCTTGCCATAGCTTTCTCTGTCATCTGCATGGCATGATCCAGAGTCTTCAGTCCATCACAGAAGATGGCTATTCTCATTGTCTGTGGATGCAGGATCTGCCCACTGGTCACTGTAGAGGCTCAGCTGCATTTCAGAAATTCCTACCTGACAGAATGATGGAAGACAGAGATTCACAAATAGATCAATTGCAGTGTAAGATAGTCAAGAGCTACATAAGAAAATAAATAAGTGACTTTTTGCAATGTGGGGAATTTATTTGAATTCTTATTTGAACAAATTGTAATTTTTATAAAGTGTTAGGTATTTTTTCAGAAAGCCTCGGTGATTTTTAAAAATGGTTGTTAAGTAATGAACACCCTCTTCCAACAACACAAAAGAATACTCTACATGTGGACATCATCAGATGGCCAAAGTCAAAATCAGATTGTTTATATTCTTTGCAGCCGAAGATGGAGGAGTTCTATACAGTCAACAAAAACAATTCTGGGAGCTTACTGCGGCTCAGATCATGAACTCCTTATTGCCAAACTAACATTTAAATTAAAGAAAGTAGGAAAAAGCACTAGACCATTCAGGTATGACCTAAACCAAATCCCCTAGGATACAGTGGAAGTGTTAAAGAGTTTTAAGGGATTAGATCTGATAGACAGAGTGCCTGAAGAACTATGGACTGAGGTTTGTGACATTGTACAGGAGACAGGGATCAAGACCATCCCCAAGAAAAAGAAATGCACAAAGGCAAAATGGTTGTCTGAGGAGACCTTATAAATAGCTGAGTAAAGAAGAGGAGCTAAAGGCAAAAGAAAAAGGAAAGGTATACTCACCTAAATGCAGAGTTCCAAAGAATAGCAAGGAGAGATAAGAAAGCCTTTCTATGTGATCAGTGCAAATAAATAGAGGAAAACAATAAAATGGGAAAGACTAGAGATCTCTTCAAGAAAATCAGAGATACCAATGGAATATTTCAAGAAACGATGGGCACAATAAAGGACAGAAACTGTATGGACCTAACAGAAGCAGAAGATATTAAGAAGAAGTGGGAAGAATACACAGAAGAACTGTACAAAAAAGATCTTCACGACTCAGATAATCATGATGGTGTGATCACTCATCTAGAGAAAAATATTCTGGAATGTGAAGTCAAATGGGCCTTAGGAAGCATCACTACAAACAAAGTTAGAGGAGGTGATGAAATTCCAGTTGAGGTATTTCAAATCCTAAAAGATGATGCCGTGAAAGTGCACTCAATATTCTAGCAAATTTGGAAAATTCAGCAGTGGCTACAGGACTGGAAAAGGTCAACTTTCATTCCATTCCCAAAGAAAGGCAATGCCAAATAATATTCAAACTACTGTGCAGTAGCACACATTAATGCTTACAATTGCAAATTAATGCTCAAAATTCTCGAAGCCAGGCTTCAATAGTATGTGAAATATGAAATTCAAGACCTTCAAGCTAGCTTTAGAAAAGGCAGAGGAATCAGAGACCAAATTGCCAACATCTGTTGGATCATCCATTGAAAAAGCAAGCAAGTTTCAGCAAAACATCTACTTTTGCTTTATTGACTATGCCAAAACCTTTGACTGTGTGGATCACCACAAACTGCGGAAAATTCTTAAAGAGATGGGAATATCAGACCACCTGACCTGCTTCCTGAGAAATCTGTATGCAGGTCAAGAAGCAACAGTTAGAACTGGACATGGAACAACAGACTGGTTCCAAATCAGGAAAGAAGTACATCAAGGCTGTATATTGTCACCTGCTTATTTACTATATAGAGTACATCATGCAAAATGCTGGACTATATGAAACATAAGCTGGAATTAAGATTGCTAAAAATATTCTGGAATGTGAAGTCAAATGGGCCTTAGGAAGCATCACTACAAACAAAGTTAGAGGAGGTGATGAAATTCCAGTTGAGGTATTTCAAATCCTAAAAGATGATGCCGTGAAAGTGCACTCAATATTCTAGCAAATTTGGAAAATTCAGCAGTGGCTACAGGACTGGAAAAGGTCAACTTTCATTCCATTCCCAAAGAAAGGCAATGCCAAATAATATTCAAACTACTGTGCAGTAGCACACATTAATGCTTACAATTGCAAATTAATGCTCAAAATTCTCGAAGCCAGGCTTCAATAGTATGTGAAATATGAAATTCAAGACCTTCAAGCTAGCTTTAGAAAAGGCAGAGGAATCAGAGACCAAATTGCCAACATCTGTTGGATCATCCATTGAAAAAGCAAGCAAGTTTCAGCAAAACATCTACTTTTGCTTTATTGACTATGCCAAAACCTTTGACTGTGTGGATCACCACAAACTGCGGAAAATTCTTAAAGAGATGGGAATATCAGACCACCTGACCTGCTTCCTGAGAAATCTGTATGCAGGTCAAGAAGCAACAGTTAGAACTGGACATGGAACAACAGACTGGTTCCAAATCAGGAAAGAAGTACATCAAGGCTGTATATTGTCACCTGCTTATTTACTATATAGAGTACATCATGCAAAATGCTGGACTATATGAAACATAAGCTGGAATTAAGATTGCTGGGAGAAATATCAATAACCTCAGATACGCAGATGATACCACCCTTATGGCAGAAAGCAAAGAACTAAAGAGCCTATGGATGAAAGTGAAAGAGGAGAGTGAAAAGGCTGACTTAAAACTCAACATTCAGAAAATTAAGATCATGGCATCCAGTCCCATCACTTCATGGCAAATAGATGGAGAAACAATGGAAACAGTTCCAGATGATTTTTTGGGGGCTCCAAAATCACTGCAGATGGTAATTGCAGCCATGAAATTAGAAGCCATTTACTCCTTGGAAGAAAGCTATGACAAAACTAGACAGCATATTAAATAGCAGAGACATTACTTTGCCAACAAATGTTCATATAGTCAAAGCTATGGTTTTTCCAGTAGTCATGTCTGGATATGAGAGTTGGACTATAAAGAAAGCTGAATGCTGAAGAATTGATACTCTTGACCTGTAGTGTTGGAGAAGACTTTTAAGAGTCTCTTGGGCTGTAAGGAGATCAAAGCAGTCCATCCTAAAGGAAATTAGTCCTGAATATTCATTGGAAGGACTGATGCTGAAGCTGAAGCTCCAATACTTTGGCCACCTGATACGAAGAACTGACTCATTGGAAAAGACTCTGATGCTGGGAAAGATTGAAGGCAGGAGGAGAAGGGGATGACAGAGGATGAGATGGTTGGATGGCATCACTGACCCAATAGACATGAGTTTGAGCAACTCTGGGAGATGGTGAAGAACAGGGAAGCCTGGTGTGCTGCAGTCCATGGGATCACAAAGAGTCAGACTTGACCGAATGACTGAATAACAGCCACAAAATAACAACATGATTTTATTCTCAAGTATTTTTCATGGTCCAGCTTTCAAAAGTTATATTTGATGACTATTGTTTAGAGTATGATGTTATTTTGCCCCTCATCAACAGTACTTTCCTCCCTTATAAAGGAAGTGTCTTTTATAAACAAATATTAATTAGAGATGTCTGTAATCTCAAAGTGGTTGAAGTAATCTATTTTTTAAATTTTGGGAGAATATGGTTGTTTTACAATATTAAGTTAGTTTCTGATGTACAGCAAAGTGAATCAGCTCTATGTACACATACATTCCTCTTTTTTGGATTCCCTTCCCATTTAGATCACCGCAGAGCACTGAGTAGAGTTCCCTGTGCTATATAGTAGGTTCCCATTAGTTGTTTACTTTTTACATAGAAGCGTATACATGTCAAATCCAATCTCCCTTTTCATCTAACCTCACCTTTCCCTGATTGGTTTTGAAAAGTTAAAATTTGAAAGTTTGATTAACAAAGTTGGTGAAAGAGAGACAGAAGGTATATAATATGACCAGCTTCCCAAAGAATGTGAAATCAAGAAAGACCCCCATGGGACCCTTCCAGGAACAAAAGCCCCTCCATGGGCCTTGTCTCCTGTTTGTTGCAAAGCTTTAGCATTCGAAGCCTCCCCCACTCCCAAAAGACCAGGCTCAAGCAGTTACTGATTAGAGCAAAAGAGTCATAGAATCTTTAGTTCTTCCCTGAAGGACATCAATAATAGTGTTTGATGCATATTCCTGAGTTGTTATAACCACTACCAGAGGGAAAATGCTAACTGCATGATGACCATATAACCTTGACATAAGCTGCTTCATCTCAAGCAGTACTGTATCTATGAATTGCATGATTTCAAGAACTGGCATCAAGGGAAAGGGAATAAACTAACACTGAGTTGAAGATCAACTGCACTTAAAATAATCAGGATGATACTGATCAGGCCTGACATGATCAGTTTCAAGATGACCATCAGGGCTAACTGTGCTGTTCCACATATTGACCTGACCTGCTGCTCTTTGACAATAGACTGCCTGACATCAACAGACTTTAGACCAATATACTCCCCTATTTCAAGGTGACTGGGATTGGTTTGTTGACCTATTTTCTTATATCCCTCTGAGATTAGGATAAGGCTTAAAGGAATTCTTCAGCTGGGATGAACTCTTTTACTAATTACTGTGGAGTTTTATCTTCTAGCCATGTGTGTGTGCTCAGTCATGTCTGAGCTTCGTGACCTCATACACTGTAGCTCCCCAGGCTCCTCTGTCCATAGAATTTTTCCAGGCAAGAATACTGGAGTGGGTGACCATTTCCTTCTTCAGGGCATTTTTCCCAACCCAGAGATTAAACTTGCATCCTGCATTGGCAGGTGGATTCTTTCCCACTGAGCCAAAAGGTGTCATGATTAACATGACAACTCTTTGCAAAAATAAGGAAAAAAGTGAGTAAGAGAAGCCTCTTTTGGAATCCAAAGCAGCAAATAGCTGAACCAAAGAAAATTTCTTATACCATGTCAGATCTTTTCATTCTAAAAATCCTTGTCACCCATTATCAGCCTGCAAAATTTATAGAAAACAAACTTTTATCCCATTTCTGTAAAATTTGAAGGAAAATCTGGCAATGAGGAGTGTTACTGAGGCAGTGAGATTATAACTAGGGATTCTCAGCAATTTGTTCTTTGTTCCTTTTTTCTTACTTTTCAGGACTAGCTATCCAGAGATTTATCCTTAGATAACATTTCAGCTGCAAGCATGACTTGATGGCTATTTGGAATCACATGACCAAGACCATCATCTCTGAAAATAGAAGATGGCCTCTTCCCCAACATATAGCCTTTCCTCTTTCCCCTATATAATCTTGGAGCAACAACTCTCCCAGTAAGTTGAGAGGGCATGATGGAGAGCTAGCAGAGCAGTTCCACATAAATGGGTAGGGTGCAAGGACAGAGCAACAGGGCTATAAGATCAGGTGCTGTTGTTTTGCCATAGAAGAATCCTAAATTCTAATGCCCTCTCTGAACTCAGGACTCCTCTTGAGACTCAGCCAGTTGACATCTTCCTCCCAGTCCCACTATGTGCTAATCTGTCTCTCACGTCTCTTGGCATGTTCCCAACAAAGTGCCCCCAAAGACTCCAAAATAGTCAGGGATAATCAGCTAAAATGTCGCTGGCCTCTCTTGGTGTCAGTGACTCTCACATCTTCCTGGTACTGAAGAAGGAATTCATAGGGCCTGGACTCCATCTTAGGCCTGTTCATGCTGATCATGCTCGGCCACGTTTCCAATGGACTCTGAACTCTGTGCTTAGTGCCTATGAAAACAACAGCAGAAGGATAAGACCCCCTCCACACAGGGGAACCTTGAAGATCGTATCTAGGTTACTCAGCGCCTAAGAGAAAACATATAATAACACTAATAACCCCTTCCTCCAGACAGGCCATAAATTTTTCTGTATCTATCAGAGTGTAGCTTTGGGTTTATTGATTATTGGCTAGTTGTTTGACTGTTTGAGCAGTCAATGGTGGGGTTATTGGGATTGTATTTTCTTTGGTTTGTGTAAGTCTCAAGGAATTTGGGATGATGGGTTCAGACACGTGCACATGGGGTATAAAAGGTTTTCACAGATGCTGATTGGGGTCCTTGGCTAAGAGGAGACTCTGCCTTGGGCCTGCTGGTGTAATAAACTGCACTCCATTATCTGCATTGTCCTTCTGAGTGAGTTTGTTTCCCAGAACGGGTGGCTACAACAGTATTATTGTTGATGCCAACATTGTAACATGCTTGCTATTGCATATATGTGATAACATATGTCTATAAAATGTTACATGAAACATGCCTCTGCAGAAGAGGTCACCAGATCTTTCTTTCATCTTAATCATATGGCAAGTAAAATATTTTTGTAGGAAAAAATGTGAAAATGGCAAAGTATTCCTATCTGCTTCTGAAGATAAGAATAGCACAATGAACTGTAAAGAATGCTGAGAGAATTAGCATCGGATGACTAACGCGTGGCTACAACAGTATTATTGTTGATGCCAACATTGTAACATGCTTGCTATTGCATATATGTGATAACATATGTCTATAAAATGTTACATGAAACATGCCTCTGCAGAAGAGGTCACCAGATCTTTCTTTCATCTTAATCATATGGCAAGTAAAATATTTTTGTAGGAAAAAATGTGAAAATGGCAAAGTATTCCTATCTGCTTCTGAAGATAAGAATAGCACAATGAACTGTAAAGAATGCTGAGAGAATTAGCATCGGATGACCTGTTGTTGCATCCCATCTCTGCCCAGTTATTTTCTGATCTCCAAAGAGTCTCTTTGATACAGAAAGCTTTCACACGCACTCCAGCTTCTTTTACATAAACGCAAGGCATTTACATGAACATGAAACATTCACACAAACATAAAATGTTTACATTTATGTATTTTAACTATTGAAGAAAATATGCTTGGTATCAAAATCTGAGTAGTCACCTCACAGATGGTGATAAAATTTGGGGCAAATGATGCAAGGGTGGCAAATAAAGACACTGTGATTAAAACCTACTTCCTATTGGCAAACCACAATCCTACTGTGATATTAACAAACATATTTCAAAAATTAATGACAAAGTATGTTTTCTCTGCACAAATTCTAGCCTTTGACTTAAACTTGTTTGCTGTCTCACTTGTGAAATATTTACCAACACTGAAAATGAACAAAATAAGCGACAAAGGTTTATGAATACGAAACAGTTCTTGAGAGTATGCCAACAAAGACAGAATAATCTTTAGGTTGCAGATGGATTTTGTGACAATTGAGGGAAAAGACCCAGACTGTGGCTGTTTAGCTATTGTTTGATGAGTCTGTTATCTACAATCCAGATGCTGCCTAGCTGATTCTGGAAATGGAAACCACCGAGGCAGTTCAGCAGGATGGCCTGAGCCTGGACCCCCACGAAGGTAGGAATGGGAAGAGTAGCAAAGAGGCCAACATAACAGATGGGCAGCAGGAGAGTTCTCAGGGAGTTGATGAGCTTTTATTAGTGGCGTAATGTTGACAAGAAAAAGATTCTGTAAGTATGCCTTAACACTGGGACTAAAGTGGCCTGGGTGCTGATTTACACTGGGAAAACCAGTAACCTGCACCAGGGGGCTCTCTGTGTGACCCCATAGACGGCAGCCCACCTGGCTCCCCCATCCCTGGGATTCTCCAGACAACAACACTGGACTGCATTGCCATTTCCTTCTCCAATGCGTGAAAGGGAAAAGGGAAAGTAAAGTCTCTGAGTCATGTCAGATTCTTAGCGACCCCATGTACTACAGCCTACCAGGCTCCTCTGTCCATGGGATTTTTCAGGCAAGAATACTGGAGTGGGTCACAAGTGCCTTCTCTGATGGGTATGAGAATTGGACTATAAAAAAAGCTGAGTGCCAAAGAATTGTTGCTTTTGAACTGTGGTGTTGGAGAAGACTCTTGAGAGTCCCTTGAACTGCAAGGAGATCCAACCAGTCCATCCTAAAGGAGATCAGTCCTGGGTGTTCATTGGAAGGACTGTTGTTGAAGCTGAAACTCCAGTACTTTGGCCACCTGCTGTGAAGAGCTGACTCCTTTGAAAAGATCCTGATGTTGGGGAAGATTGAAGGCATGAGGAGAAGGAAAACAACAGAGGATGACATGGTTGGATGGCATCACCAACTCAATGGAGATGAGTTTGAATAAGCTCCGGGTGTTGGTGATGGACAGGGAGGCCTGGCGTGCTGTGGTCCATGGGGTCACGAAGAGTCAGACATGACTGAGTGACTGAACTGAATTGAATGCCTCAGTACCCTTACAGTTCTACAGAGTGGACTCTTTGGAAGGATGCTTTACTTTTTTTGTGGATTCCATGTGAGGGTTCATATGTGAAATTTTGAGAACTTTGGCCATTTGAAATCTCTATGACTAAAATTCCACCTAGGAATTCAGTGAAAACATTTCTGCAGTATTCTTTCATGCTGCTATGTTTATCCATTTAAGTGGCAAGGTTTTGCCGAAGGTCACGTGTGTGTGTATGCATGTGTATGTCTGTTAGTCAATCATGTCCGACTCTTTGCAACCCCCTGGACTGTAGCCCACCAGACTCCACTGTCCATGGGATTCTCCTGGCAAGAAGACAAGGCATTTTTCAGACCCAGAGATTGAATCCAGGTAGATCACTTGGTGTAATAAATAATATAAGCTGTAAAGATATTTATACAAAACAGTTGATTAAAAACCTTGCAGTCTGTGAAATCTCTTTGCCAAACTTCCTCTATCCTTTACTTTGTGACAATAAAATCAACTTGGTCAAAATGCATAGTAAAAATTGATTTTAATATCTTTAAATAATTTCTCTGATAGTTTCTAGGAAAATAAAAAACCAGTGATGGCATGAATAGTCTCTTTACAAAAATAATTTGAAGTTTTAAGTTATTTGATTTAATACGATAGCATATTTGTCCAGAATGTAAACTTCCTAGACACAATGATCTTGTCTAGCTTTTTTCATTGTAGCATTTTCCTCAGTGTAAAAAATAGTACCAGGTATACCAGGGACTCCACTGTCCATGGGATTCTCCTGGCAAGAAGACAAGGCATTTTTCAGACCCAGAGATTGAATCCAGGTAGATCACTTGGTGTAATAAATAATATAAGCTGTAAAGATATTTATACAAAACAGTTGATTAAAAACCTTGCAGTCTGTGAAATCTCTTTGCCAAACTTCCTCTATCCTTTACTTTGTGACAATAAAATCAACTTGGTCAAAATGCATAGTAAAAATTGATTTTAATATCTTTAAATAATTTCTCTGATAGTTTCTAGGAAAATAAAAAACCAGTGATGGCATGAATAGTCTCTTTACAAAAATAATTTGAAGTTTTAAGTTATTTGATTTAATACGATAGCATATTTGTCCAGAATGTAAACTTCCTAGACACAATGATCTTGTCTAGCTTTTTTCATTGTAGCATTTTCCTCAGTGTAAAAAAATAGTACCAGGTATACCAGGGAACTTCAGTAAACATTTTCTGAATAAATAAGGTAATGAATTACATTCTCTTTTTATGTCTTCCTTATAAGATTTTTAAGTGTCTTCCTTATCTGAAACATTCACCATAGTATAAATGTAGTTTCTTCCAGAATATTATCATAAAGATTGGAGACTTTCTAACATGATAACCTCTGCAGGTGTGCACTCCACAGACATTGTCTCTCTTAATCCCCACAACACTAAATATTATGGCTATATCTATTTACTGGCCTTCCCTAATAATTCAGTTGATAAAGAATCCACCTGCAGTGCAGGAGACCCCAGTTCAATTCCTTGGTCAGAAAGATCCTCTGGAGAAGTGATAGGCTACCCACTTCAGTATTCTCGGACTTCCCTTAGGGCTCAGCTTGGAAAGAATCCTCTTAACCCCCACAATACTATATTAAGTATTATGGTTGTCTCTATTTCACAGGTAGTTGAGGCTAAAAGTATTCAAGTATTTAACCCCAAATCGTCCAGTGAGAAACAATGGACTCCCCAGGTGGCTTAGGGTAAAGGATCTTCCTTCCATTGCTGGAGACACAGGAGACATGAGCTGGATCCCTGGGTTGGAAAGATCCCCTGGAGGAGGAAATGGCAACCCACTCCAGTATTCTTTCCTGGAGGATCCCACGGACAGAGAAGCCTGCGGGCTGCAGTCCAAGGGGTCACTAAAGAGTCGGACGTGTCTCAGCAACTGAGTACACACCTGTCTATTTGCTTCTGGAAACAGCTCTTTAATCTGTGTTCAGCCACCTCCCCCAATCCTGATAATCGTCTACCATCATCTCTCAGTGTCAGGGAAGAGAATTAAGCTTCCAGAAGTGAAAATGCTTGCGGTGTTTTTCATATAGCAGCATTTATTTTGGAATGTTTAGCTGCTTTTAAAAGCATCCATGAAAGTTTGCCAATTACCCAGAAGATAACAGCAACAGCAAAACACATTTTAAATTCTGAGAAGTAAATTTTTTCTTCACTTTCACTGCAGGCAGGAACCTGGAAAAAGACATAAATTTCCATTTAAAGATCACTGTCTCTAAATTCATCTCTCATGCATCCTGATGTTTCATTATTCATTCTTCAATTGTAAAATTGTAGGCAGTTTAGGAAAGTGATGAAGATGATTTTGAGATAAAAGACATGAATCACTGAAAGTAATATAACAAAGGGTCAGGAATTGGACAAAAGAGAGAATGACAATACACTTTATTTCATTACATCATTTACTGCTGGCAAAAAAATTGGTGATTAATTAAGACCTTGGTTTCTTTTTTCATCTTGAGAGGATCACACAATCTCAGACTCATCCTTACGTGTGATAGCACATGTGCCCTGCCTCTCAGCTCTTTTGGATTGCAATTTCTTTTATGGAATTCTGTGAGCAATCACTGAACTCTGATATTTTATTCTCTTTTTAAATCAAAGTTTTAATTCTGGGCAGGTGGCTCTTCTTGGCAAGCAGAGGAAGGAGGCACCGCTTAGTTGTTGCGGCCTTTCTCTGAAGGTCCTAATTGACAACGGAACACTTTACAGGTGACTGAAGGAGTTCCCTTTGTACCGGAAATCTGTAATCTCTCTGTCGCTTTCTGCATGCAGATGACAAGCTTCTGCCAGCTTCAGAACTTCATATCCTCCAGCTTCAGAGACTTTTGTGATTTCCATCCATTCGAATTGGTCCAAGCCAGTGAACTATTCCCATCTCCAGCATTCTTTCAGCCAGACCAATCTGCCGTTATCACAACAGAGGTGCCAGAAACTTTGTGAATTACATGCTGTTTCTTGTGTTTACTGATGCACTATATTTGGGAAAGGACTACAAAAATTTTATTTTACTGTTCAGCCCATTTCTGTTGAAACTGAATCACCCCTCCCAAGTTTTCCTTTCCACACAGAGCTCAGTTTCGGAGTGTGAAGCCTCTGGGAGAGGGAACTGAAGTAATTGAATCGGATTAGACAAGCCAGCAGAACAAAGTCACATTCCAGGAGGTGTTTCCAGCATCGAGTAGATGAATTGTAATTATTTAAGGATTAGCACAAGCTTGAGATGAGGTCCATTCTGAATACTCTTCACTGTGTATAAACAAAAGCAAGAAGTAGTAATATAGGTTGTTTAAGCTTCTTTTTTATCTTTAATAGATTTCTGTTAGAGCTATGTGAACTTGAAAAACTGCTGCCATAGTGAGCAAACTCGCTCATTGTTTTTCAATAAAACGTTAGGCCCAGCTAAGCCCTCAAGTCTAGGGAGAGAGCTTAATTAAGGCTGCTTCTTTTACCATAATTTACTGGGACCATGCTTTGCTTTATGCCATAAGCAAGGGGAATTCGGCCTATCACTTGTAAATAAAGTTTTTATTTTAGGAGAGTTAGATTTACAGAAAAGTTGCAAAGATAGTATGGAGATTTCCTATACACCTAGTATATAATTTCCCTTCTTTTTGATGTTCTACTGTAGCATATTTGTTACAATTAATGGATAAATATGGATATACAGATGTTAAACTCCATACACTACTCAGATTTTCATTTTTTTTTTTTTTTAATATAAAGTCCCTTGTTTATTCCAGGATCCTATCCAAGATACTACATTTAATCATCATGTTTTCTTAGGCTCCTTTTGACTGGGAAATTTTTTTAAACTTTTCCTGTTTTTTTGATTATCTTAACACTTTTAAAGCATACTTGTTGGGTATTTTAGAGAATGTCCCTCAGTCTGAATTTGACTGCTATTTTTCTTACGGTTAAACTGATATTATGAGTTATTAGGAAGAAGATCAGAGAGGTAGAATGCTATTCTCAACACAGCATTTCATGCATACTATAACATGCGTCTTATCATCATGACTTATTACTGATGATAGTAACCTTGTCCACTTCTTTTTCTATACCACACTCTTTGAAAGCAAATTATTAAGTGTAGACCACAGTTGAGAGGTGAAAATTTATATTCCACTTTATTGAGTGAGGAGTATCTACATAAATTGTTTGCAATTCTATACCAGAAATGTGTCACTTTCCATATTCATTGATTAATTCAGTGCTTTTTTTTGTATCAGTATGGATTCATAGATATTTACATTTTGAATTATAATCCAATACTGTGTTGCTTATTTTACTGTAACTTTGCCATTAAGAGTTATTTCATTTGGCTCCTGTGTCCCTTTGACATATTTGTTTTTTGTTTGTTTTATCATTTACTTACTTTCCGGACTTCCCTGGTGGCTTAGATGATAAAGAATCTGCCTGCAATGCAGGAGACCCAGGTTCAGTCCTTGATTTGGGAAGATTCCCTGGAGAAGGGAATGGCAACCCACTCCAGTATTCTTGTCTGCAGAATCCCATGGACAGAGGAGCGTGGTGGGCCACGGCCCTTGCCCATCTGTAACTTCTCACTCCAACATTAAGAAATCTGATTTCCTCCAACTGACATTCATTTACATATTTGTTCAACCCTGGTATGAATTTACAGCAGTTTCAGAATTGCTAACCTACACTCCCATGAAAAATAACTTTATCAACTATAGTATAGTATGTACAGCTATATGTACAACTTCTTCAGGCCTTTAATCTGTGTTCATTCATTTCTGAAGTGTCTTAAGTCAGCATAGCTTTCTCCTTATTAATTCCCTTCAGAGAGATTATGTCATATTTTTGTAATACAGTTAGATTCTTCTCTCATAGTTTTCATTCCATCTTGTTACCTCCGTCTATCCTTTAGTTGATTTTATTGTTTTGTAGTTTGCATATAATTCTATGGGTTATAGCAAATGGTTAGTGTTGAATCTTCAACTATAGTGCTACACAGAATATTTGCATAGTTCTAAAAATATCTCCTGTGTCCCCTCCATTTAATACTCTTCCAAGCCCCTAACAAGTAATAATCTATTTGCAATCCGTATACTTTTCTCTTTTCCAGAATATTATATAAGTAGACTCATACTCCATCAAGCTCTCTCAAGCTGGCTTTTTTTACATCGCAACATACATTTCAGATTCATGTATGTTGAAACGTGGATTAAGAGCTTATTCCTTTTGACTACTGCGAGGTTTGGACACATCACAATTAGCTTGTCCATTTACCTATCCAAGACTGTCTTGGTGGTTTCCATTTTTGTGGTTATGAATAAAGCTGTGAAAGTTTTCATACAGACATACATTTTCAAATCATGTTCATAAATACCTAGGATGGCAATTAATGGGTTGTGTGTTGTCTTCGTTCAGCTTTGTAAGAAACAGGCAAACCAACTTTCAAAGTGACTGTACCATTTTTCATTCTCTAAAGAATGAGGATTCATGTTGCTCCGCATCCTTGTCAGCACTTGTTACCACCAGTTCTCTCTTTTTTAATTTTAGCTATTTCTAATCAGTTTATAGTAGTATTTATTGTTGTTGTATTTCTTTACTGACATTATGTTGAGTAATATTTATTCGCCTTCTGTACATCTTTTTTTGGTGAGGTGTCTCTACAAATAGGTTGCTCATTTTTAAGTTGGGAGTGTGTGTGTGTTTTCTTTTTGTTAGGTTTTAAGTGATCTTACTAGTGAGTTTATTGGTCTTTTTTGTGTAGGTCAATGTTGCAGATTATACGTCCCACATGCATCAAAAATCCTCTAAGATCCTTATTAATTGCAGTATTTTGGGCCCAATTCTAGGTCTAATAAATTGAAACCTCTTGGAATCATGACTCAATACACTATGTATTTCACAAATTCTGCAAGTGATTCTTACGCACCCTAACATTCATGAACTACTGGTGTATAATTTGGTGAGCCACTTCATAGTTGTAATTAGGTGTTGATGAGGCTCTTCTAAATCACTGGTTTTCAAAAATAGCTGTACATTTGAATCATCTTGGGACATTTTTAAGATCCAAATATCCACGCCTCTCCTTAATCTAATGAATCAGATCTTATGAGCGAGATCCATTCATCATTCTTGCTTAAATTCCCTCAAGCAATGGTGATGTACAGCTAGTACTGAGTATCATATTCCAATTTCTTAAGTATTCAACAAGCCCTTTCATTGTACTATATTTATTTTTAGCAAATAGGTTTAAAAAACCCTATATAGTTTTCATTTTACTCACTGAGTTTTAGTGAGATTAAAGTAAATATTCATAATTTACATGATACATGTGACAGAATTGCAATGCATGTATCAAGCTATGGAAACAGTTGATTCTGATGTTATAGGATAATAACATCTTATGCTTTTCTAGAGGTCATACACAGGCAAAATTCAATCTATTTCATTTTAAGAAGCATTGGGAGATGCAGCAATATCCTTTAAGTAGCCTATACTGGTGTTTCATACTCTTATTAGAAAAGCCACCATTTAAATAATAAACTTCCTCTGGTCTCAAATTTTTCTCCATTTATATTAATGCATGGTCTCATAACTGTTCCATTATATCTCTCTATGTTTGACAATATTTAGCTATTAGTAAAAGAATTATAAAAGATCTATATTGAACTATTTAAGTGTTATTTAAAGGACATGTATGGGTTTCCCTAGTGGCTCAGTGATAAAGAATTTGCCTGCCATGCAAGAGACCTGGGTTTGATCCCTGGATCAGGAATATCCCCTGGAAGAGAAAGTGGCAACCCACTTCAGTATTCTTGCCTGGGAAACCCCACAGACCAAGGAGAGTGGCAGGCTACAGTCCATGGGGTTGCAAAGACAGACATGGTTTAGTGACTAAACAACAACAATTAGTTATGTATTGTTACAATAAAAAAATGCCTCCCAAGTTTAGTGGAATAAAACAGCAAACATTTATTACCTCACAACTTCAGGGATGAAAAATCAGCATGCTTATTCATGTAGCATTAGTTCAGGGTCTCTTATGAATTTGCATTCCAGATGTCAGCAGGGCCTGCTGTTATCTGAAGGTTGAATTGGGGCTGGAATATTCACTTCCAAAATGACTCATTCACATGGCTGTTGGCAGGAAGCCTCAAGTTCCTGGTTGCAAGGGTTGCTCCTAGACCGCTGGGTGTTCTCACTGACATGCAGATCACTTTCCTAAGAAAAGGTGAAAGACAGAGAGCTAAGAAGGAAACTACAATGCCTAAATGACCTAATCTTGAAAGTTTCACATTGCTATTTCATCACCTGTTATTCATCCAAAGCAAGTCATTAATTAAGTCCAGCTTATACTCAAGAGGAATTAAGCTCTACTTCTTAAAAGGAATGGTATCAACTAATTTGTAGATATTATAAAAAGCATGAGAGCATCCTCTCAGTCTTCATATGAATAATTTTTTAATCTTTTAAAACAATAACAGCATAAGGTTTTATTCACTGAAAGCTAGCAATAATTAACAAATACTACTCAGTTCAGCAATATTTATTGAGTACCTCCTGTATGTCAGATATTGTGCTGGATTTGACAATAAGTGGGAGAAATAAGATACAGGAGTTTAACGTTAGCTGGGGTCAGATTGGAGAAGATAGAAGTAAAAGCTATATTTATTTTGTGCCACATATTCTGTGAGTGATGGAAATATATACAGAGCATGATTTAAGAACAGGGAAAGGAAACAGTCGTGCTAGAGGGGCTGGTTGGAGATTTGGTCAGGAGAGGCTTCCAAAGACAATGATGGCTGATATGTCCCGAGAGATAGTTGAATAACAGTTTATTAGAATCATGAAAGGAGAAGACAGACTCTTGCTAATAAAATGGCACCAGAAAATACTTAATACTTAAAGGAACTCCAAATTATTCACTTTATCAAGTATTTTTATATTTAAGCACAGAAGGAGATAAGTGTAGAAGTAAATGTAAAGTGAGCTTTGTATATAAACCAAGATAAAGAATTCTACTTTATTATAAAGTGGTAAATACTTAACTAATTGCAACATTATTACTACCGTAAGCAAAAAGCACCACAAGGAATTCTAAGCATTGCAGCAAAGTAATACTATTCTCAGTAAGAGTAACTTAAAATTAACTGTGTTGATCAAATGGTTAATTAAATGAATACATTCTACTTCATAGTATGCTAATAATTATAATCTATTAGATGAATAATTTCTCCTTTCATTTTATTCAGCTAGATACAGAATGTCCTACTTATCATAATTTCAAATATATGGAAATCCAACATATTAAAGCAAACATTATGCCAATAAGAATCTACTTTGAGTTTTCTGTAATTGCCCCCACGGAGATTGTTCACCTTTCTACTTTTCAGAATCGGAAACACATTTTAAAATGTTGAATAACTACTATTGTTCTATCATACATTTGCTAACTTGTTAGGGGTGTTGGGTGGGGATGAGATGTAAAGCCATCCAGCAGGCTGGCTCTAGGAAGGATCCCAAGTGCCAAGGCTCCCATCGTTGAGCTGCTTCTCTGAGTGTTCAGACTAAGGATGAGCCAGAGTGTGAATTCAAAGGGGAAAAATAGGAAAGTCAAAACCAGGGAAATTTAAGTCAAGATCAAAAACCAGGTTTATTCAGGATTTGAAGAAGACACTAAAGATAATGAAGGAGCTGACCAAGGTAATTCAAAAACTAATTTCAAGAATAGAACCATGTACCCAAAAGTGTGCAGGTAGGCAACCATATACTATGTTAATGAAGGAGGCAGGTATAATGATATAAAACCCATAATTTCTATAGTACCTCTTTTTCAAATCCTTAGAAAACATATTTTTATATCTCCTTTTGTTTAATTCGGATAATCATGACTTATGGTATCTGAATGCCAGTATTCAAAGAAAATTATGCTTGTCTGTATTTGCCCTCTTTTTTATTTGTTTTCATTGACTTAAAAAAACAATATTAATTTAAGCAGTAATTCAGAACAGGGAAGAAAAAGACTCATTTAAAAGAGATGATGATGAACATTAAAAGGGAGATGTGGAGGAACTTGTTAAGAAGGATCAATTAATACCATTTTCTTTTGCACTTATTTTCTTTAAGTGCATGATGGGGGTTGTTTGATTTTTCTTGCCAAATAGTGCTTCTTTGAATAAAAATAGGAAACTGTGTTCCAACACCATAAGCAGAGAATGGTTGTGATTCATTTCCAATAAAAAGAGAAGTGTGTTGCTTTTTCCAAGGCTCCTCAGAAATTGGTTGAGCATCAGGAGCCTCTGTCTGACTCCTCCAATCACAGATGCACCCTCTTGCTTAGCTCTGTGAAAGCTTTTCTCCTTCCAATATATCCTGAATCTCTATATAGATTTTAAAATAGATCCCATATTTTCTGTCCAGTGTTTAAATTAGGCAAGAGTACAGAAGAGCTTTTTTTTTTTTTCCTCCTTCCCAGGGAGAGAGAGAGAGACAAAGGGATAGGTTCTCAGTTGAATATAGGGATAAGAAGGATTTGGAACTATTTTTTTTTTTTTTCTGAAAATGCTATTACTCTCCCAAGTTTCTGGGCACTGATATCTTTGACTCTTACCATTGCTGACTCCAGGTTTTGGTCTTCAACATCATCAACACCAAGTGCTTTCCAAAATCATGATTGAAACAGACTCCATATTCTCAATGAGCCAGGTCATTTTAGTTTGAGTTATGTGTCCACTTATCAAAAAGCTATAGACTTCAAGACTCTCAGTGACAGATCTGTAGAGTTAGTCTGGCTAGGACATGAGAGTGACAGAAAAGAAATGTAGAGCTGGCAGGGCTTTTTGGTATTAGGCAGATGTCCCTGCTTTGTTTCTTTTCTACTGGAAAACTTTTCTTATTGTCCACATCTGTTTTCTCAAACTGCAACTCTGACTCCCTGAGGCTTAAACTTACTGGTATATTTCAATTTCTACCATGTTATACAGGAGGTTTTGCATGTCTCATAAAATACATAAGCTGTTGCTATATTTCATTTTAGTCTTAGCGTTTATGGTCTTAATAGTGATGCTATATGGAATCATCTAATAAGGGATCTCAAACCCCAGTGTATTTTACTGGAAAATAAGACACAGTGACCGCTGACTGTTTCTTCATTGTTTACTTTTTTGTTTATCAGAGTTAATCATATGATAATTGCTCAATAAATATTGTGACTTGATTGAGAATATTTTTAAAACTTAAATGTCTAACCCCCATTGTTAGGCATGAATTGAGATTCTAAGGTAAAGGGATGTCTTGCACACTGCAACAGTTGTATAAAACGCCTCAAAATTCTTGGAAAGATAAGAAAAGCATTAATTTTTGCTCTTTTAAATGTATCATTTTGAATGTACAGAAATAAAAGTAATTGAATTTTTATTCCTCCTTCTAAACACCAAGTTTATGAATTTTTTTCAAAGACACTTTGTGTTCTTACACTTACATCACTGCCATTATTTATGCAGAGTCAAGGGAACCACACATGAGAGATTAGATTAGAAAGTTTTAAGGATATTTTAAATTATAAAAGTCCATGATTATACTCTTAAGGAATTAATTGTTCATTTTTAAAGTGAACAAAATTCAAATCTAACTCAATGTATTAATGTTAGAGATTGTTCCCATGACAATAAATTCATTTCTAATGTTTTCTATTTTGCTCATTTCAATATGAATTCACTGATGATATCTACATCTAAGTAAAATGAATTTTTTGGAATTATTATGGAGGCTCAGTCAATCAACAGGAAACTGGAGGACGAAACTTTGAAATAAGCAGAAGCCAAGAACAAAGATGCCCAGTGTGGTCTTATAACTAAAACAATGTAGTCAGGATGTTGAATGGATAACACTCTGCTGAATGACCTGTGTATATCACTTCCTCTTTACTTCCTAGCACCTTGGAGATTAACAGTGTTTAAATCACAAACTGGCCCCCTAGATCGCCTCAGACAGGAGAGGATTAAAGGATCTCTGAATTACAACTTCATTCCTTTTATCATCCAATCTGGGAAACTAGCAATGGATATAACCTTCCCACCAAGCCTATACAAAGGGATGAAGATATAATCCCCAAGAAGAAAATAGAGGAGATAAAAGGAAGACTAAACCTGAGTGACCCCAAATGATAAATCTTTACAACATTATGAAATGGTCTACAAGGGGTATGTGCAGCACTTTTCATCTACACAGACATATTTTCTTCTTTGCATCTATACCTGAAGTGCATCTTGTCTGAAAAACTAATCAGGCATCTCTCAAACTTTTAAGTTAAGTCTCTCAGTTTGAGTCACATTCCCTAATCCCTAGATATGTACTGATTCTGCATGCAGGACTCCAGTTTCTCCTTGACTAATGGAAGGAAGGTGAACCTCTATGTCACCAATTAACTCCCATATAAGTTAAACTCCTGGTAGAATAAGATGACTTGTTGCAACAGTGATTTGAAATGGACTAAGCAGCATTCCCTGTAGTCAACATTCAAAATCCCATTATCATCAGGTCTCCAAGGAGTACTGTTTGATAAATACTGTTGAAATAACATTTTTGTCATTACTCGTAAAGTGGCAAGATTCTTAAGTATGAATTGTGTGTTCTTAAACACGGTTGCACTATTTGAACTTTGGCAAAGATGGTTATGTCTGAAAGAATATGCTCATTAATCTTTACATACAGGTTTTGGGGATATTTTTTAATACTGTTTGATATAGAAAGAGAATAAGAAGTTGGTCTTGTTAGCATTTTACCATGAATGCCAATAGTTATTTTTCTCATCTGACTCAATAGTTCATGCCCTGAATCCATAAGAACGTTGAAAACACAGGCAGTTTCAATGTCCTAATCTCCATTTTGATGGTGCTACGATTGCCTCTGGAAGAAGTGTTTATTTTTTTAGAACTCTCTTGATATTATCTTACTTGTTAAACAGGTGGAGTAAGTGTTCCACCTTCTGAATAGATGCACTGGGTTTTCCAGGCACTTCCTGTGTAAATTTTTCTTTCTCATTTTCTATTCTGTTTTTTATTAACTCATTTACTTTTTCACTTTCTGATTGACTCCATATGTAATATAATCATCCAGTTTTATTTCACTTCTTATTAATTCAGAGCATTCATGTTTATTTTAAAAACTCTTATGAAACCCATTTGCACTAAATGACTAAATAAAGATATGATGTGTCTTTATGAATGAGGAAACAATAGTAGGAACTCTTAAATGTGCAGCCTCTAATTCAGAATGACTGACGCATTAAATCATATCATCCAGCTATACTGTTGTACTTTAAAAAATTCTTATTCTCAGAAATAACATAATTAACAGTTGAAAGAAATAAGACTATAATATTTAGTTTGGTTGAAACAGAAAAAGCACATTTGGGAAACATTTACTGGAATTCAAAGAAGATGGATAAAAATCAATTTTGCCTGTTGTCTGCATTGCTGTTTCATTCTCCAGTTGCCAACACACCATAAATTGGTACTAGAATTAGAATTTTGACATATTATTAATCAGAGAAATAAATATGAAACAGCTTGATGAACCCTGGTATAAGAAACAAAAATTCAAATAAAAAGTCATCCCATATGTGTCATTTCTTTCAGGAGCTTAATATAATTTAGTAAATCATTTTGTAAATTTCAACAAAGGATACAAGCTCACTCTTTCTCATTTTTAGTGGATTTTTTGAAGGGAAAACATTAGTTTAAATCATAAAATGTGTTTTCACATATCTTTGATCCATTTCTCATGACATTCACATCTACACTCTAATTAATATTAATTCTAGGCTAGTAGTTTATATCTGAATTACAAAATTTTCTTTATGTAGAGAATTCTTGTTACACTGAGAACTGCTCTTGTTAGACTGTCTGAGAACTATAACCACTCTAGCTTATTAAACCATACTACATACACTGAACTTTTAATATATCAACAGAAAATAGGCTACACCTCATGTTGAAAGCTGGTTGAAAGTGAAAGTGAAGTCGTTTAGTCATGTCCGACTCTTTGTGACCCCATGGACAGTAACCTACCAGGCTCCGTGGTCCACAGGATTTTCCAGGCAAGAATACTGGAGTGGGCTGCCATTTTCTTCTCCATAGGATCTCCCAAATGCTGGTTGGTAGACTATTTAAACTATCCTGGTATAAGCTATTCCTAGCAGAGTAAAGACAGTGCTGATGATAAATGGATTTGGGAGCTTTCTAAGGGCTAAAATCATCAGTCCTGTGGGGTGAACTCGGAGAAGGATATGGCAACCCATCCCAGTAGTCTTGCCTGGAAAATCCCATGGACGGAGAAACCTGGTAGGCTGCAGTCCATAGAGTCGCTAGGAGTCAGATATGACTGAGTGACTTCACTTTTCACTTTCATGCATTGGAGAAGGAAATGGCAACCCACTCCAGTGTTTTTGCCTGGAGAATTCCAGGGATGGGGGAGCCTGGTGGGCTGCTGTCTATGGGGTGGCACAGAGTTGCACATGACTGAAGTGACTTTTAGCAGCAGCAGCAACAGTGGGGTGAAATGGATATGGAGACAGAGAGGAAGATGCCACATATGACTCTCATATTTCTTTTGCAAGAAATTGGATAGATGTCGGTAACATTAACAAAGATAAGAAACACTGAATTGATTATCCAGATTATTTCTCTCCACTTTTGTTCTCCTACTCCCTCTACTTTCTTTATCCTGCCTTCAACCTCTACCTTTATTCTAAATAAGGCTCCAGGACCTACTTTCAGTGTTTCGAAGATTACACCCAGGTTTTAAATCGATTTTCTTTCCCAAAGCTGTTTATTTTACCTTGTTTTTCTATCTCTTAGTTTAGAGTGATGCTGTGTAAGTTTGCCTGACTAGATTCATGGAGTAATCCCAAATAGGATGCTCTTTTTTGGTATTCCAAAATCCCATGCTTTGCAGCCTTAGACCTGATGCCCTGGGCTAAGCCTTCCAGAAAGGAAATCCAGGCCCATGTTTCCATTTCTTCTTGGAGAATTTGTAAAAAGCCCCTTTTGTTAAGTTAACCCCCCAATCTTGTCTCTCTACCAAGTACAAGATATGAATTCACGAATCATTAGGTTTAGCTTCTTTCTAACTAACTGAAGAACACTGATTGCCATCAGTGTCATTAGAGTCTTAAATCAGATATGCACAAGCATGTAAGAGAATGGATTGTGTGATAGACCATATAATGTCCATAAAGGTATAAGGTCCTAATCCTCGGAACCAGTGAATGTTGCCTTATATGGAAAAAGGGTCTTTGCAGGTATGATTAAGTTAATAATTTTGAGATGGAGAGATTATCCTGGATAATCTGGTAGGCTCTAAGTATAATCACAAATATTCATGTAGGAAAAAGGCAGAAGGAGGTTTCTTGACAGAACTAGAAAAGGTAATGAGATTATTCAAGCAGGGTAATCACAGGCTGAGGAATACCTTGAGCCACCATAAGCTGAAGACAAGGACTGGATTCTCCACTTGAGCCTCTAGAAAGAGCACTGCCCTGCTGACACTTCGGTTTTCAGTGAAACTAATTTCAGATTTGGGGCCTCCAGAACCATTAGAGAATGAATATCTATTGCTTTAAAGCACCACGGTTGTGGATACTTGTTAACAGCAGTCACTGAAAACTTATTCATATAGGATAACGTTTATGCAAATAAGCTCTAAAGTCAAATTGTGTTTGAAAACTGAATACTGTTTGTAATGACAATAACTGGGCAAATCACGCCTTTCTCTGTATGTCAGTTTTCGTTTGTAATGCGTATACATGCATGCCCAGTCGCTTCAGTCATGTCCAACTCTCTGTGACCCCACTGACTGTAACACGCCAGGCTCCTCTGCCTTTGGAATTCTGCAGGCAAGAACCCTGGAATAGGTTGCCATGCCCTCCTCCAGGGGAGCATCTTCACCCAGGCATTGAATCAAACCCCTGTCTCTTAAGTCTCCTGCATTGGTAGGCAGGTTCTTTACCACTAGCGCCACCTAGGAAATCTCTTCTTTTGTAATAAGTGAAGTCGCTCAGTGGTGTCCGACTTTTTGCAACCCCACGGAGTGTAGCCTACCAGGCTCCTCCATCCATAGGATTTTTCAGGTAAGAGTACTGGAGTGGGTTGCCATTTCCTTCTCCATGGGATCTTCCCAACCCAGGGATCAAACCCGGGTCTTCATGTTGCAGGCAGACACTTTACCATCTGAGCCACCAGGGAAGCCCATTCTTTTTAAAAAGAATTTATTAATAGTAGTCCCTGGAGTAGGAAATGGCAACCCACTCCAGCATTCTTGCCTGTGAAATCCCATGGACGAGGAGCCTGGTGGGCTATGGTCCATGGTATGGCAAAGAGTCAGACATGACTGAACATGCACTCTGAAATAGTAGTACCCATCTCAGAATCGCATGAGCACTTAGAAGAATGATTCATACATAGTGCTAACAAATCACACACAGATGTTAACACAGATGTTAACTATTTTTGTTTATTTAACTTTGCAATGTTTTGTTATTACCAAGGATAGTTAAGGAATTTCCATTTTTCAAAGTCTTTATCAAAGCTAGTTTATTTTCTTGAGACTAGAAGTGGACAGGTTTTCATTTTGAGTTGTATCAATCTCAAGGACTTTTAAAATTGTTTGACTGAAATATAGGAAATAGATAAAATGGTTCTAATAGCCGATTTTAACTCCAGTCTGATCATGAGCAACCTCCTTGGTGTCAAGAAGGACAAGGGGGAGTATTTAAGGAATGAAGCCCCTCTAATTGCTGGTAACTTAAGCTGATTTACCAGTCACCCCAGTGGTCAGTTCTGGGATTTCCTCATAGATGGGAGGTCAGACAACATGGAATTATTTACACTGATGACAGCCACGTTAGCAGACACAGGTCTGTAATGCTCAAGAGGGTGGCAAGGTCGCAGACTGTGTGAAATTCCCTTATAAACCAAGATATCTCCTTTAAATTTGAACCAGTGTGCTTAGACATATTATCATGTTCATTCTTTATTTTACTTGATGTAGCAGTTTTCATTCTTCTGTTGTTACTATCAAGAGGGAGCCTAGTAACTGAGGTAACTAGAAGTGTGTAGAGGAGGAAAAATCTTTCTCTACGCATCTTAGGTTTCTTGGCTGGGATCCTATAAATGGGACTGACGAAAGACTGATAACAGAAAAGCACGCACATTTATTTAAAAGAAATTGTATATGACACAAGAACCTTAATGAGGAAATGAAGGCCTGCAGATATGGTTAAACCTGAACATTTTTATACCAGCTAGGACGAGAATGGAAAGTCATGGGGAAATGCGATGGAACAAAGGAGAATGAGCTAAGGTAGTAAACTGAGGGAAGCACAGTAGACCTTTTTGTCCAGATTCCTCTGTTTTCCTTGTAACTTCAGATAGAAGGATACTCTTTTTCTTCAAGCATAGGGAACTTCTCACATGAGGGTCTTTTGACTTGCTTCAGGAAGCAAGAAGAGAAGAGGTGAGAAAGCCTTTCCTCTATTTGCTATTTTTTCAAATGTCTTCAGCTTAAAATATTCAGTATGGCAAGGTATCATATATTGAGCTAGCCCGTCCTAAACACCATCAAGTACCACATTTGAAAATTTTAGTTGCAATTCCTGCTCCATTTGGTCCACCTGGAACTCTCCACTTGGATCATTCATTCTTATGTTTAAAAGTATGTGGGCACACTAGTCTCTTTTTCACGACATCTGCCCAGAATTCAATGATTTATTATATTTTACTTCTATCAGATAGAGGTAATACTTTACCCTTTTCTGAGAAACATAATTTAACTCTAACATAAGTTTTATTTATATGCTACTAACACTTAAAATAGTAACAATATTAATAAAAGATTTCTGAGGCAAAGCATCTGGAGAAATTCATTTTTTATATAGTATTTTATCTAATTAATTAATGAAACATTGAAATTTTAACGGACATTATTTTGCCTTGTTTTTGATTTGTTTGAATGTCCCTGTAGTTGTGGCTGAGGGAATAGCCTAGGTATTGACTTCTTCATGTATTAATAAGGGCATCATTCTAGTTCAGTTTTCACTGAGCAACGGGCAACAGATGTCCTTCCACAAGGAGCTATCTTATGTCTCATGAAAAACCATTCCATGATCAAATAGAATTGGCAAATATTTGGATAAAGTTGGGTGTTTGTTTTCTTAAAGACTCTTCAGAAGACCTTAGTATAGTGAATATATTCTGATTTTCCTCAAGAACCGAATCCCATTGAAAAGGGGATTTCAAGGGGATTCATTGAATCCCCAATTGAAAAGAGAAATTGTGTTTGGTTTTGCTTTCTTAACACATGAACTCTACTCAAACTGTAACATTCTTAATTTTTCTTTTTTAATTAGAGAATTCACTGAGCAACGGGCAACAGATGTCCTTCCACAAGGAGCTATCTTATGTCTCATGAAAAACCATTCCATGATCAAATAGAATTGGCAAATATTTGGATAAAGTTGGGTGTTTGTTTTCTTAAAGACTCTTCAGAAGACCTTAGTATAGTGAATATATTCTGATTTTCCTCAAGAACCGAATCCCATTGAAAAGGGGATTTCAAGGGGATTCATTGAATCCCCAATTGAAAAGAGAAATTGTGTTTGGTTTTGCTTTCTTAACACATGAACTCTACTCAAACTGTAACATTCTTAATTTTTCTTTTTTAATTAGAGACAATACATAAAGTCACTTTATAAATGGTTAAACAATTGATATTTTATGAATGTAGCCCTTGTGTAATTCCTTCTAGTCAAGTCCTGAGGTAGAAGATAACTAGTTTGTTTATATTCAATTTTCTGTTCTTCCCTGTAAACCACCTCCTCCACTTTTTATCACTATATAATCTGAATTCAATTACTTTAGTAAATTATGTACAGTTCTTTTTTTTTTCTTTTTAAATTTTTACCCCTTTAAAAAATGCACAAGGATGCCAAGGTCTTACATCAAAAATAAATATATTCCC
>SJYC01076980.1:0-14794 GCA_006408675.1 Madoqua kirkii
TAGTTTCCTGATGAGAGCTCAGACCTCGGCCCAGCAGTGAAAGTGCCAAGTCCTAACCACTGGACCACCAGGGAATTCCATTTTTTACATTTTAAAAGTTCTTTAAAAAACACAAAAGAATATGGAACATTTGCACATGGTGCACATTTACAACTTGCCCCTACCAAGAAAAATATCAAAAAAGCAACACCAACCACTTTCTATATAAAAGCAACTAGCATTCAGAAATTGAAGTTTTAAAAATTATTTATAGTAACATCACTAATATGAAATATTTGGGGATAAATCTGGCATAAGATGTACCACTTCTGTACATGAAAAACTAAAAAATAAAAAAAAGAAAAATTGAAAAATCATTACTAAGAGAAATTAAGGAACACTTAGATAAATGGAGAAATACAGCTTATTCATGAGTTGAAAAGTTTAGTATTGTAAAGCTGTCATTCTCCTCAAATTGATCTACAGATTCAATGCACTCCCCATCAAAACTCCAGTAGATCTGTTTCTGTGTGTGTGTGTGTGTGTGTATGTGTGAAAAACTGATTCTAAAAGTCATATGGAAATACATAGGACCCAGAACAAAAAAATCTAAAAAATGACAAAATTAGAGGGCTAAAAACTCCCAATTTTAAGATTAATTATAAAATTCTAGTAATCAAGAGAGTGTGATATTGGCATCAAGATGACAAACAGCAGTGTAATTGAGTCAAGTTTAATAATAGACTCACACATATATAGATAAATGATTTTTACAAAAGTGCAAAAACAACCCAGTGGGAAAATAGCTGTCTCTTCAAAAAATTGTGCTGGAACAATTAGATAACCACAAACACAAAATAAACTCTGATCTATGCTTTGAGCCATATTTAAAAAATAGCTCGAAATGATCACAGACCAAAATGAGAAGCCTAAAAGTATCCATCTCCTAGAAGAGAAGCCCCTATGGTTCTGAGTTAGGCAAAGGTTTCTTAGATACGAAATGAATCAAAAAGTGTGAGCCACATAAAAAAATTCAATATACTGAACTTTATCAAGATTAAAAACTTCCACTCTTGAGTAGACACTGTTAGTATATTTGCAATCATATTAATATATCTGAAAAAGGTCTCATGTCCTAAAAACAACAACTCAATTAAAAATAGGCAAAAGTTCAAGAAGACATTGTACTAAAGAAGATAAAAAAATTATAAACATATTGAAAAATATCACACATTATTCATCATTAAATAAATATAAGTTGAAACTACAATGCCCGTATCATTATACTCTTAAGAATGTCTAAAGTTAAAAAGATGGACTAGACCAAGTTTCGGCATTGATGTAAAGCAAGTAGAATTCTCAGAAGCTGCTGGTAGAAATATTAAATGGTATAATTACTTTGGAAAATCATATCTTAATAGTTAACATGCTTTTCCCTATCATATGATGACACCCTTTCCTTTTAGACATGTACTCAAGTGAAAAAAAAAACACAACCTTAAGTTCATGCAAGGATTTATATACAAATGTTCATAATAAGTTTATTTGTAATGACCTAAAACTGGAAACAACCAAATGCCCACCAACATACGAATAGATAAAGAAATTATGGTATAGCCATACCATGGAATACTGTATGGCAATAAAAATGATGCATGTGAAACCTCAAAATAATTGTTCAGTTCAGTTCAGTTCAGTTGCTCAGTCATGTCCGACTCCTTGCGACCCCATAATCGCAACACACCAGGCCTCCCTGTTCATCACCATCTCCCTGAGTTAACTCAGACTCACATCCACCGAGTCCGTGATGCCATCCAGCCATCTCTTCTTCTGTCGTCCCCTTCTCCTCCTACCCCCAATCCCTCCCAGCATCAGAGTCTTTTCCAATGAGTCAACTCTTCTTGTAGGTGAATGAAAAAAAAAGACAAAAAGGAACATGCATATTACAAACAAACAAATACAAATCCTGGATGGCCTCTTTGGTAGAGAGGCAGGAAATGTCCACTGACTTAGATCTGAGGTATATGTGGTTCCATATATGATTTCTGACAATGGCACAGGAAATTCTTTTGTAGAAGACACTGTCATTCAATATATCAACTGCAAAAAGTTAAGTTCTCTTTCTTCATTTATAACAAATGACTTAAAGTGATAGTTTAGCTATAAACTATTACTTATAATTTATAAATAATAATTATCCTTCACTGCTTCTAGGCATCTTCCAGAGCCCACAGCATTCTGTATTGGGTAGTGCAAACCAGTCTGGAAAGAGTGTTTTGGACATGTGAAGCTTGCACTGATTTAAAATGGTCTGGCATTAAAGCATAGTGAGCTTGTAGCTCCAGGATGACACATGTTTGAATTAAAAAATCTCTGCCAAGTACAGCTAAGCATTTTCTACGAAAAGCCATTGAACTGGGCTGAAGCTACTGGGATACTTGTTTTTGTCTGTTTATTTTTAATTGAACAGAAATCCTTTCCAGATGTCTTTACTAATCAGAATTTTAGGCCACCTGGAAATATTACCAGTTTCTCCTTCAAGAAAAAATTGTTGAGTTGAAAAAAGAAATGCACTTCTATGCTTTTTTTCCTTTTGTTTTAAAAATCTCCCCCTTAGAGAGTACTAGACTCTTAAGATCAACTGAATTTGAGACTCATATCTTCCAGGAATATCAATCTCCAGTGAATAATGAAAGACAAATTAAAATAGTCATAAGCATATTCCACTAATGTAATACTCAGAAGTTCCTTGTGCATATGAAATCTCCAATTTTATTCGTTGAATCTATTTATTATACTCTTTGAAGCAGAACCATACAAGTGAAGGTACAATTTAGATGTCTATTTGATATGAGAACTTAAGAAAAATAAAAATGTTAAGCAAAAAAAGTTTAGAGTGGATTTCTGAGCAAAATTAGATTGCTTTATATTCCACTTCAAGTGTACTCTCAAGTATCATTTGGAGCATATATTAATGAAAAGAATATTGGCTTTGCAGATTAGTCTTAGCCATGTTCAAATATTAATATCATGAGAATCAAGGTGAAAAAAAAACAAAAGATAATAAGTATGCAATCTTTTATGAGTATGTTTACATTCTTAACATTTGAAAAACTATTCCTAAGAGCTCCCATTTTTCTATCTCTACCTAGAGACTAGTTCAGTTCAGTTCAGTCACTCGGTTGTGTCTAACTCTTTGCGACGCCATGGACTGCAGCGTATCAGGCCTCCCTGTCCATCACCAACACCTGGAGTTTACCCAAAGTCATGACCATTGAGTCGGTGAAGCCATCCTACTATCTCATCCTCTTTCATATCCTTCTCCTCTCACCCTCAATCTTTCCCAGCATCAAGGTCTTTTCAAAAGAGTCAGTTCTTTGCATCAGGTATCAAAGGTATTGGAGTTTCAGCTTCAGCATCAGTCTTTCCAATGAATATTCAGGACTGATTTCCTTTAGGATGGACTGGTTTGATCTCCTTGCAGTCCGAGGGACTTTTAAGAGTCTGCTCCAACACCACATTTCAAAAGCATCAATTCTTCGGTGCTCAAATTTCTTTATAGTCCAATTCTCACATTCATACATGACTACTGGAAAAATCATAGCTTTGACTAGATGAACATTTGCTGGCAAAATAATGTCTCTGCTTTTTAATATGCTGTCCAAGTTGGTCATAACTTTTCTTCCAAGAAGTAAGCATCTTTTAATTTTATGGCTGCAGTCACCATCTGCAGTGATTTTGGAGCCTAGGAAAGTAAAGTCTGTTAATGTTTCCACTGTTTCCCCATCTATTTGCCATGAAGTGATGGGACCAGATGCTGTGATCTTCGTTTTCTGAATGTTGAGCTTTAAACCAACTTTTTCACTCTTCTCTTTCACTTTCATCAAGAGTCTCTTTAGTTCTTCTTTGCTTTCTGCCATAAGGGTGGTGTCATCTGCATATCTGAGGTTATTGATATTTTTCCCGGCAATCTTGATTCCAGCTTGTGCTTCATCCAGCCCAGCCTAGAGACCAGAGGTCAGCAAACCTTTTGTGTAAAGATCAAATAGTGAATAATTTAAGCTTTATTGACCTTACAGGGTCTGTCAGGATGACGCGACTCTGTCTATTTAATACAAAAGCAACCACAGACAATGCACAGACAAGTAACAATGGCTGTTTTCTTTACAAATAAGCTATGGATCACATTGGGCCCATGAGCCATAGTTTCCTGGCCCCTGATCTAAACTTGCACCCCTATCGTCTGCCCTGACGTTGCTACTGTCTTTTATACTGATGAGGAGCGGCCCACTATAAGGGCGTGAGTGTAGAGTACCTGTTTGGAAGTTGTAGGTTTCAGCAGAGATGGAGCTGCAACTATCCCAAGATTGTCTGCAGGAAAATTTCAAGCTCTGTCAGAATTACAGTGGTTATATAAATGAACCTTGACATAAAAACAACTGGAATTCTTATTGAAAATAATTTGAGCATATATTTCTATTCTATTTCAATGGACTGTATATCTGTTTTTTTGTGTCAGGGCCACACTGTTTAATTATATTAAGTTTTGAAATCAGGAAACTTTGTTCTTCCTTTCCAAGTTTGTTCTTCCTTTCCAAGATTGTGCTGATGAATTTTACAAAAATTTAATGGGGAAAGAACAATTTTTTCCACCAATGATACTGTTTGGTGGAAAAGATTGTTCTCTGATGCTGTGAAAACTGGATACTCATATGCAAATGAATAAAGTTGGACCTTTATCTTATACTGTATATAAAAATTAACTAAGATAGATCAAATCTTATATTTACATTTAAATATAAGAGATTAAACTCTAAAACTCTTGGCAGACAAATGTGTAAAACAGAGGACTCTATTAAGAATGTAAAACACATCATACAGAGTTTAAGAAAATACTTGCAAATCATATACCTAATAAGTTAATATCCATAATATATAAAGAACTCCTACCTCTCAATAACAGCAACAACAACAAACCCAAACAATTAACCCATTTGAAAAATAGGTGTTCCTCCGAAGAAGATAAACAAAAGGCCAATAGTTCATGAAAAGATGCTCAGATTCACTAGCTATTAGGATGTAAATCAAAACCACAATGAAATGTCACTTCACACTCAGGATGGCTATTAGGATGGCTATTATCCAAAACAAACAAGCAGGCAAACAAACAAACAACCGACTAGAAAGTATTGTTAAGAATGTGGAAAGATTGGAACACTCATGCATTGCTGATAGGAATGTAAAATGACACAGCCCCTGTGGAATAGAGTTTAAGAGGGGACAGTGGTAAGGTGCCCTGTACTAACAGGCAGATTCAGGTGGTGCTCTGTGCTCCGCTTCCTTTCTGCTGGCAGTGATAGGCATTTCTTTTGGCAGCTGCAGCAGTTTGATGGGGGGAGGAAGAGGCAGCCCACCAATCACCTCTTCTTGAAGCCATATTTTTTGCGTTCATAGAAGAGATCTGTCTTAGAGCTTCCCAAATTGACAATCTTTGGGCAAACATCTCTCTGGAAAACAGAAAAGTTGTTAAAAGTCTCTGAGCTTGAATTGAAAGGAATCTAAGATAAAAATTTGGGCTTCCCTCGTGGCTCAGCTGGTAAAGAATCTGCCTACAATGCGGGAGGTCTGGGTTCAATCCCTGGGTTGGGAAGATCATTCGGAGAAGGACAAGGTTCCCACTTCCAATATTCTGGCCTGGAGAATTCCATAGACTGTATAGTCCATGGGGCTGCAAAGAGTCAGAGGTGACTGAGTGACTTTGACACTAAGATAAAAATAACTTTTGGAGAAATGGTTCAGTCATTCATCTTACCAGTTCAGTTATCCTATTTGATCAATCAAGTATTTATTAAGCAGGCTTCTCTGGTGGCTCAGAGGTTAAAGTGTCTGTCTGCAACGCGGGAGACCTGGGTTTGATCCCTGGATCGGACAGATCCCCTGGAGAAGGAAATGGCAACTCGCTCCAGTATTCTTGCCTGGAGAATCCTATGGATGGAGGAGCCTGGTCGGCTACAGTCCACGGGGTCACAAAGAGTTGGACACGACTGAGTGACTAAATAACATAAATAACATAACATAACAGAAATTTTAAACATAGGATTACCATATAACCTAACAACTAAAATAAAATAGTTACAACCTATAAACGGGGTGTTGTTTTACTTGGTAGAAATGTTTAGGACACAGAGTCTGGGAGTCAACATCTCAGCAGCTCTGAGAAAACTGCTTCAAAGTGGAGAGAGGTGGACTCAGGCTACATACAAGTTTGTAAAAAAGGAAGCAGGCACTCTGAACATCAAAGATTACTGTGAGGTAAGGAAAACCATATATCAAGTTAAGGAATTTAGCGTTCTGTGTATGGAAAGATGCAAGACTTGGGGCTAACGGAATACATTCCTTTCATATACACCTTAGTCTCTAGGACCAAATCCTGTTTCCTAGTTCACCTTAGTGAATGCCAGATGCTGCTTCTTGCATCTCAACCCCAGCTCCTCAGCAGTCACCGTGGAGGGTGGTGGTGGTATCTTCTGGATCACAGGCATGGTATTCCATTTTGGGAGCCTTCATTCACATTTGGAGGCCTGAAACTGTTGATGGTTGTGACATTTCTTGTTTATTGGTATGGCAGGAGATATTTCATTTTACAAACCCAACAATTTCATTTCTGGTTAGATATCCAGAATAACTGAAACCAAGGACTCAAGCAGATACTTGTATACCAATGTTCTGAGCAACATTATTCACAGCAGCCAAAGAGTGGAAACAACTCAGTGTTCACCAACAGATGAATGAGTAAGCAAATGTGGTATACACATACAATAGAATATTATTCAGTCTTAAAAAGAAATGAAATTCTGAAACATGCTACAACATGAGTGAACATTCGAAACATTATGCTACGTGGAATAAACTAGACACAAAAGGAAAAACTGCATGATTCTATCTCTATGAGGAACCTAGAATAGGCACATTCATAGAGATAAAAAGTAGAATAGAGATTAAAAGAGGTTATGAGGAGTGGAAAATAGGGAGTTATTGATTAATGATTGCAGAGCTTGTTTGGGAGGATGAAAAATTCTTGTAGTGACAGTAGTGGTGGTTGTAAAATGCTGTGAATGCAGTTGATACCACTGAATTGCACATTTAAAAATTAAGATGCTAAATTTTATTCCATATATTTTATTATAAAAAGTCTGAAAAGAAGCAAGTTTACACATTTAGGCTTCAAATGCTAAGGTTGCTAGTTTTCTAGGATGAAATAAAGAGTTATAGACATTTAGAGCTGAAAGGAATAGAAGAGATCATCTGTGTCAGCCACTGAACCTTGGAATAGCATTTTATTTTAATAAAATAATGAAAACTCTTGAATCCTCAAAAAATTGATGGTTTAAGAAATGCTACATGGAGACCCTGTGGGATAGCAACCTGGTTGGTCAATATTCCTTGAAATTGTGTTTGCTTAGAAAAAGCACACAATTTTTACTTAGACTGTCTGTTAAATGGCAATAAAAAAGCAGTTTTTAAAGATGTTTTAGTTATCACTTCAGATAAGATTATGGAAACAATACATAAATTGACTATCTTAAAGAATATCATTATCATTGTTTTAATAGGCTATAGAATTTGCATAACTATGGACTACAAATTATTTCACTCCTAGTAACAGGCAGCAGAGAAGGCAATGGCACCCCACTCCGGTACTCTTGCCCGGAAAATCCCATGGACGGAGGAGCCTGGTAGGCTGAAGTCCATGGGGTCGCTAAGAGTCGGACACAACTGAATGACTTCACTTTCACTTTTCACTGTCATGCATGGGAGAAGGAAATGGCAATCCACTCCAGTGTTCTTGCCTGGAGAATCCCAGGGACAGGGAAGCCTGGTGGGGTGCTGTCTATGGGATCTCTCAGAGTCAAGCATGACTGAATTGACTTAGCAGCAGCAGTAACAGACAGGGCCCTCAGCCATCCCTCCACCCCCAGTTCATTAGTCTTCTTTTTCAAGACTTACTGAGTATCCCTCTTTTGACCTGCCATCTCTTCCCAGCTGTCACTTTCCATGTTTCCCTGATAATCTTTTCTCTAAAAAGTTAAAGTCAGACTAGAGCTCTGGCTTTCTATCTTCTTTTTTCCTATCTGGTTCACCAAAGAGGCCAACCAAAATTTTTCATCTTAAAGAGTTTAATCACTAGTCACTCTAGATGGATGAATAGGGAATAATAAAAGCTACACATTGGAAGGACATTTCAAGACAGCTCAAAAGAGTTTGACTTTGGTGTTTATTAAAATAAATGGTGGTCAGCATGTGTGATCTATCTTATTACTCTATCTATCTGTGATTTCCTATTAACATTTCCATGGAAACTGCTTACCTACCTTCTTCCATTTTCCTTTTACTCTAATTGCTGGAAATAACTTCAGCATATAGTGGAAAAACCCCTTTACTTAGGTCTTAGTGTTACACATACCCTGCAAACAACCTCTTTGAGATGTTTTCAGGGTAGAATATGGCAGTCAAACATTTACATCTTCCAGCAGTGGGCAGAATTTAAGAGTGTCACTGATATGTTGGTGGGAGAGTCTTAACAGTGCTGTTGTGGAAAATCACTAATCCAGATAAAGAGCAACCACTCCTGATTTTTGTGGCTACCATTGCCTGATTTTTTTTTTTTTTTTTAGGGAAAATGCCTCTTTCCTCTGAACCCATCTGAGTGGCAAGGAAGGGCACATGATTCCTATATTAGTACTTTAAATCATTCTGGTGTCAGTGATTGGGTAATGTCATCTTGGCTGATACAGAATCCCCAATCTTTTCAAGAAGGAAGGGATCATCTACTATCCGTTGCCAAGGATTCTCTGGGACAAAGAAAGTGTCGAGAAGATGTCCCTCATTTCTAAGGAAGCCTTGGAACTGCCAGAAAGAAAGTGCAGTCACTCAGTCATGTCTGGCTTTTTGTGACCCCATGGACTGTAGCCCACCAGGCTACTCCATCCATGGAATTTCCTAGGCAAGAGTACTAGAGTTGGTTGCTGTTGCCTTCTCCAGGGGATCTTCCAGACCCAGGGATTGTACCTGGGTCTCCTGAATTGCAGGCTGACACTTCCCTGGGGGCTCAGATGAATCAGGGAATCTTCTGGAATTGCCAGAAGAGGGTAAGAAAATCGTATTGGGTTAAGCATAACATGTTAGTAACTAGAGAGAGTCTTTGACTAGTGCCCATTACATATCATCTCAGGTGAGCATCTCTGGCAGGGCACTGCCTCATTGGTCCATCTAGACATCAACCACTCTAGCCTACAGGACAGTCCACTCTTCCTAAGAATAAACTCCATCTCAGAATTTCTCCTCCAACAAAAGCACCAGATTCTTGCTGGAGAGCTAGGCTCTGACCACCGTCTTTACAAGTTTTCATGCTTTCAAGTCGTATGATCTTTCCCTACAAAGGCAGTTGATGGTAGAAGGTTGATGAAGGTTGATTTTTTCATCATGAAAAAAAAAGAAATAAGGTTACCTCAGTAGGTCAGTTGAAGGCAACCTTTTTTATGTGGTCCTATAACCATAAGCAATCAATCAATTGTAGGTACTTGAACACTTTTTGTGTGCTTATCATTGTGCTTGGCTCAATACCAGCTCTCAGAGGGTTTACTTAAATTAGGAATTAAATCAATCATACTGGGCCAAATTGAAACTAATTCATTCTTAAAGTTCACAGTTCTTACTGTCAGTAAGGGCGGCGAGGGCAGGCTTTTTCATCATATAAAGGTCATTCTAATCACACAGGCTTGGCAAGGACGGCTGATGTGGGTACCAGGATCTGCACAAAGTCCTGGTGTGAACAAACTCCATTTTACAGATAGATTATTCTACACATATTCTGGTATGCTTCCATTTCTGTAAGACTTTACATTTTACAAAGCATTTTCATATTTATTGTCTCATTTAATTTGCTCAGTGACCTCATGGAGTCTATTCTATTGTCTCATTTTTAGATGGAAAACATGTGTCAGAAATGGATGAGCAACTTTCTCAAGTCCACTCTGCTGACGGGTGATCAAATCAGGAAAAAAATTTACATCTTCACTCAAATCTCAGAGCTCTTCTTTATGCCACACCACAGCTGGACACATGCAGTCCATTTGACAATGAAATTCTCATTTTTTTAGTTATTCATTTTTGATTATTCCACTGCAACTTCCTTTCTAATGACTAACAATTTAAAAGGAGAGCCCAAGTCTACCTTTCACTGAAATTATGTATTTTCAGTAAAGCCCAACGATTTGAGAATTCAGTGTGAAGAAGAAAGAAAAGAAGCTGCTCCATTATATTTAATAGAATATCTAAAATATTCCATAGATGAAGATAGGATTAATCATACTGTCATATTTTAGTCAATTGTTTTCTGACTCCCTCCCACACAAAAAGATTTCCAGTATTTTTAATAAGTTATTCTGCATTCTAAAATTGTCCTTGTATAACAATCACTAATGGAGGAGCAAAGTAAATTCACTACATTCTCTACCACTAGCTAACTTACTGACCATTTCAGGAGAATGACTTTATACCTGTTTCAAACGTCATGGGATTATGATTTCTTATCCTAAGGGATGCTAAGGGAACTTAGCATGATAAGGGAAAGGAGAAAGGTGATTTGTTTCATTTGCTTTGCTTTAAGGATTTGTACCAAAACAAATTGCTGCTCAAACAGACCTAGTTGTTAGCTAGCAGCAACCAGCATCTCAGAGTTGGCAGTGACACACATTTCACTTGCTAGAGAATTCTTGGCATTTAAATCTGGAGTCACAGCACTGTCACCTCTGTAATTCCTGTCTTTTAAAGATATTGGCTTAGAGAACTATTTCTGGGGAATGCAAAGGTGACCATCAGTGGTAACTGGCATGAGACAAAGAGGGTCCATGAGGCTCTGTATTGTGCTGTGCTTTGTCACTCAGTCATGCCCGACTCTTTGCGACTCCATGGACTGCATAACCTGCCAGACTCTTCTGTCCGTGGAGATTCTCTAGGCAAGAATATTGGTGTGGTTTACCATGCTCTCCTCCAGGGGATCTTCCCAACCCAGGGATTGAACCCAGGTCTCCCACATTTGAGGTGGATTTTTACTATCTGAGCTACTGTAGAAGCCCAAGAATACTGGAGTGGGTAGCTTATCCCTTCTCCACGGGATCTTCTCGACCCAGACATCAAACCAGGGTCTCCTGCATTGCAGGGGGATTCTTTACCAGCTGAACCGCCTAGGAAGCTCCTCATGAGGCTCTACAAACCATTAAACACATGCCTTTCCCAAGACTACACTTCTCCAGACCTAGATATGCTGCCAGAACAGACACTCTTTTTAAGAAATTCAACATCTTGGTTTTTTTCAAAATACTATCTAAGCTACTGGAGAAGCCCAAGAATACTGGAGTGGGTAGCTTATCCCTTCTCCAGGGGATCTTCTCGACCTAGGCATCAAACCAGGGTCTCCTGCATTGCAGGGGGATTCTTTACCAGCTGAACCACCTAGGAAGCTCCTCATGAGGTGCCACAAACCATTAAACACATGCCTTTCCCAAGACTACACTTCTCCAGACCTAGATATGCTGCCAGAACAGACACTCTTTTTAAGAAATTTAACATCTTGGTTTTCCTCAAAATCACATGATTTTTAATACTGTCCAGCGAAACAAAACACATTGCCTAGACATGTTATCCACCATGTCATCAATTCTTGTCCCTTCTACTTTCACTGCCCAGGAAAGCCAGGCACTACTCCCGTTATCCTAACTCTCACCTAAGCAGAACAAATGGTCTAGAGTGAACCATGAGGACACTGGAGCAGCTGAAAAAAGCTAGACTCTCAGAATCACTTTTGAGGCCAAAATGTCCATGGGATTCCCTTGGTGGTCCAGTGGTTAAGACTGCATGCTCCCCTGACAAAGGGCACAGATTCAGTCCCTGGGCAGGGAACTAAGATTCCCAGGTTGCACAGTCAGGGGGAAAAAAAAAAAATGTCTTACAGATTCTGGGTTATAAATGAGTGTAAAGAGGGCTTACTTGAAACCTGGGGAAATCAGTGTGAATTACCTTTATTTAAGCTAGAGGCAAAATAAAGTTTCAAATAAGTGATTAAAAAAAAAATCTTAGTTTCCTGAGTAATGGATCTAATCATTTTTTCAATTTCCATTTTTCTTTAATATTTAGTCAAAATCTATGCCTTATAAGAACTGTTTGATATTTATGTTTATATTCTATATTTATCTAAACATTCCATTGAGAGAAATTGTTCAGTTGTCTCTGATTGAATATTTTAAAATCTTTTAAGTATTTTTAGAGATACTTGTTCCCTCTCCAGCTAAACAGGGCAAAAATTACTCATTTGTTCAATTAATACATACGTTGGTTGTTTTTTGCTTTTTAAAACATTTATGTATGTATTTATTTATTTCTGGTTATGTTGCATCTTTGTTGCTGCATATGGGCTTTCTCTAGTTGCAGCAAGTGTGGACTGCTCTTTGTTGTGGGGCAAGGACTTACTGTTATGACTTCTTTTGTTGTGGATCATAGGTTCTAGGCACTCCAGTTCAGTAGTTGTGAGGCACGGGCTTAGTTACTCCTCGGTATATGGAATCTTCCTGGACCTGGGATTGAATCTGTGTCCCCTGCATTGGTGGGTGGATTCTCATCCACTGTACTACCAGGGAAGTCCAACACATCATTTTTGAAGGCTAGTGATAAACTATGCAGGAGCAAGACATACTACAAGGTGTGTCCATACATAGAAAAGGTTTCATGAGCATTTGGATAGAAAAGAGAAAATTTACAAAGGCTGTTGAACTAAACCTTAGGAATATATGGGATGACGGGCTAAGTTAGGAGGACTGCTGTTTTAATGCATGACAAAAATGCAAAACTCTTTTTTGAAAAGTGTCAAGAATTTCAAACTAGCAACAGAACATTAAACCAAGTGTGGGCTCTTTTGCAGATGGGGACCATGGAGCTGCTCTGGCTATAGCCCTTCCACCTGATGAAACCAAGTTTGTAGGTACAGAGAGATGGAGGACAAGGATATTTTTAGGGAGCAGTCAGAAGCAGATGTCCTGAAAGTGGTGTGTGTGTCATATCCAGCTCTTTGTAACCCTGTGGACTGTAGCCCACTGGGCTCCTCTGTCCATGGGATTTTCCAGGTAAGAACACTGGAGTGGGTTTCCATTTCCTTCTCCCCTGAATGTAGCCTTGTGTGGAAACTCAGAGCCTTGAGGCCTTGCTGGGAAATTTGGTCTTCACTTTGTAGGCAGTGGGACATTATGGGAAGTTCCCAGGAGAATCAGACATCTTTAGAATTATACACGTGGTAGCAGTAAGAATGAGATGGAGAGCAGGGGCAAGACTAGAGGAGGGAGATCCATGAAGCAGCTCAGGTAGACTCAGGTGGCAGATCTTCATGAAGGCTGGAAGACACACTGTGCAAATTACAAAGGGAGTGGATATTGTATGAGGTTTCAGTCCAGAGGAACTGAACTTAGCATGAGCCCTTGCTAAAGCATTTGCAAGCCCCACATCCTGTCAGGGCAGAAGGAACACTGACACATGGTGCTGCTGTGAAACCAGGGCCCCAGGAGCGATTTCTCAGCAGGGTTTGTTGTAGGAATGGCATTGATGATTTATATCCAGTGTCAGCTACAGATTGGCACTTGCCATCTACCTCTACAAGGATTATGTCATGTGCTGCTGAATCTGCTGATATTCAACACACCACTGAATGGAATTCAGGAGGGATAGCAGAAATGAAGCAAAGAACAACATGAGGGAATCAGTCTTTCCGGAAACTGATCTGATTTCTTTATTTTTGGGTTTGCTTATATACCTTTTGTTACACATAGGGATGAATACAGAGTCATGCAGGGGTCAGCAGTCCTGACATTTATCAAAATCAAGTGCTTTACATAAATTAAAAAGGTCTTAGAGTTTTTACATCATCTTCTGGCCATGAAGCTTGCTGACATTTACGACCCTTTCTTTCTGATAACCAAAAAGCTTATTTTTTCCAAGGGTGTTTTTTCTTAAACTAGGCACCACACTCCAAATCAAGTTACATTCCTATAGGGTGAGGGTGTAGTGAGCTGCAATCAAGAAAGGAGAAGATCCCCTGAAGGAGGGCATGACAACCCATTCCAGTATTCTTGCCTGGAGAATCTCATGGTAGGTTACAGCTCATGGGGTCACAAAGAGTTGGACATGACTGAACTGACTTAGCATGTATGCATGTGCTCTAGAAAATGGGCAGAACAGGTCTTTAGATAGTTAGATGTTTTCAGGAGCTGATTTTATAAGACCATTTATTGTATCTCCTCATATCTAGAAAAGCACTAAAATCCTTCACAGTGACAGCTGCTCCCTGTGACTAGCAGAAGACTTTCTGCAAAAAATAGTGGTTGATTTCATGTTCTTTCTCTTCACTAAACTTACGTATATACTGACCTCCCCCCTCCCTTTGGAACCACTTCTCAGAGCGCCACTTGCCAAGGTCCAGCCCCGGTGGATCCAGGGTGATTCGAAGGTGGGGACGGAGTCGGCTTCCTTGGAAAAAACTTAATTAATTACAGATAGAGAGGGATTAGAAAATTAGCAGAGAAAAAGAGGCTGAATAACTTGGTTCACATGGAATACCAATCACCACCTACATAGGCCACAGGCATTTTCCCATTCTCTCGAAGGAGAGGAGGCACTGAGGCCTACCTGGTCTGATCTTAGAAGCCCAGGCAGAGTTAGTAGGCTTGGTGCGTACTCCCATACCACATGGGAATTCAGCCAGGAAAACGGG
>SJYC01076983.1:0-53601 GCA_006408675.1 Madoqua kirkii
GAATTCATGCAGTGAAGCCTCCTGTGATTTGATAAAGAGATGCAGACTCATCCAGATTCTAGAGGAGAGTTATCAGGCTTTACCTTGATGGGGAAATGGTAAGGTTCTGGAAGAGTACATGATATGAAAGATATTGTTACAGCCATCTCTGGCAAGTAAAATCTACAGTCAGTCTTCAGGCCACAGTTCTTACACTTCTCACATACAAAGCACATTCACCTTCACTTAAGGATACTCCCCCAAAGTTTTATCCCCTCATGACATCACTCTTGAGGTGAAGTCACTCAGTCGTGTCCAACTCTTTGTGACCGTGTGGACTGTAACCTACTAGGCTTCTCTGTCCATGGGATTTTCCAGGCAAGAATATTGGAGTGGATTGCCATTTCCTTCTCCAGGGGAACGTCCCAACCCAGGGATTGAACCCAGGTCTCCCGCATTGGAGGCAGACGCTTTAACCTCTGAGCCACCAGGGCCCACGACATCACTCTTAAGATGTTGCAAATCTATAACAAGTCCATGTACAGCTGAATCTTTCCAAGTGTGGTTCTTCAGGTGCAACTTGATTTGTGAATCAGTGAGGCAAGTTATGTGCCATTCCCCCACATCCCATAGATAATCTCGAGACAGGAGTAGGCTAATCACTATAGGCACTCCTGTTCAAAACAGGGAATGGATGGGAGACTTACAACCATCATTGGTGGTGGTTTAGTCACTAAGTCATGTCCAACTCTTGTGACTCCATGGACTGTAGCCTGCCAAGCTTCTCTGTCCATAGAATTCTCCAGGCAAGAATACTGGAATGGGTTGCCATTTCTAAAATACACCTAAGAACATTTTTCAAGTTTGTTGATTAAGGCTCAATCCTACTCTCTGGGAGTTATTTCCTGTGGCTCTTGGCCCTGCATTCTGACCACTGGGCACCACCCTCTGAGTCCTCTTTCCTTTTCTATAAAAAGGGGACCATGTTTGCAACCTGAAAGTTTTCTCAGCCTGCTTCCTGGTTATAAAAGTTTAAGTCTAGGAATTATTTTTTTCCTGTTTCATTGTCTCTGTCCCCTGGAGTCCAAGCTAGCAGTGCTTCCTCCAAAACAATCCTCTTAAAAACTTTGTAGATTGTTTATGAATCATATTTGGGTTCATAGATCATATTTGAGCCATAGCATAAATATCTTTGAGATAAGCTTTTCCCAAGTGAGCTTTTTACTGAATGACAATGTCCTTCAAGTTTAGAAGCTCCACTGTTTAATGAATAGAATCTGTACAGTTCACCCTTAAAGTTCTTAGGGGGGCCTACTGTCTGTCTGAAAGCATCTATAAATCGCTGTCTTAGATTTTAGTGAGGTCTTAATGAAGTATTTAATTGTTCCACTATAGATTTGATCATTGGCTAAAGGGTTTTTTTTTTTTAAGTTTTTAATTGAAGGATAATTGCTTTACAGAATTTTGTGGTTTTCTGTCATACATCAACCAGAATCAGTCATAGGTACACTCATGTCCCCTCCCTCCCAAACCTCCCTCCCATCTGCATCGCCACCCCACCCTTCAGACTGTCACAGAGCCCCTGTTTGAGTTCCCTGAGTCATACAGCAACTTCCCATTGGCTATCTATTTTACACATGGTATTGTAAATTTCTATGTTACTCTCTCCATACATCTCATCTCCCTTTCTCCCTCCTCTCCTCCCACATGGACCATAGGTCTGTTTCTCCATTGCTGCCCTGGTAATAAATTCATCAGTGCCATCTCTTCCGATTCCATATATATGTATCAGTATACAATATTTATATTTTTATTTCTGACTTATCTCACTCTGTAAAATGGGCTTTAGTTTCATAAATCTCATTAGAACAGATTCAAATGTGTGCCATTTTAAGGCTGAGTAGTATTACATTGCGTATATGTACCACAGATTATCCATTCAACTGTCGATGGACATCTAGGTTGCTTCCACATTCTAGGTATTACAAATAGTACTGCAATGAACAATGGGATACATGTGTCTTTTTCAGTTTTGATTTCCTCAGGGTATATGCCTAGGAGTGTGATTTCTGGGTATGACACCTCACTACACTACCTTGCCTGGAGAATCCCATGGAGGGAGGAGCCTGGTAGGCTACAGTCTATGGGGTCACAAAGAGTCGGACGTGACTGAGCAACTTCACTTTCACTTTTATTCCTAGCATTTTAAGAAGTCTCCATACCAATTTCCATGGTGGCTGTATCAGTTAACAGTCCCACCAGCAATGAAAGAGTGTTCCCTGTTCTCCACACCCTCTCCAGAATTTATTTGTAGACTTTTGATTATGGCCATTCTGACTGGTGTGAGGTGGTATCTCATTGTTGTTTTGATTTGCATTTCTTTGATAATGAGTGATGTTGAGCATCTTTTCATGAGCTTGTTAGCCATCTGTATGTCTTTTTTTGAGAACTGTCTTTTCAGTGCCCTGTCTCACATTTGATTGGGTTGTTTGCTTTTCTGGTATTGAGTTGTGTAAAGTGCTTGTATGTTTTGCAAGTGAATTCTTTATCAGTTGTTTCCCTTGCTATTATTTTCTCCCGTTATGAGAGCTGTCTTTTCACTTGGCTTGCAGTTTTCTTTGTTGTGCAAAAGCTTTTAAGTTTAGCTAGGTCCCACTTGTTTATTTTTGTTTTTATTTCTATTACTCTAGGAGGTGGGTCATAGAAGATCTTGCTTTGATTTATGTCATCAAGTGTTCTGCCTATGTTCTCGTCTAAGAGTTTAATAGTTTCTGGTCTCACATTTAGGTCTTTAATCCATTTTGAGTTTATCTTTGTGCATGGCATTAAGTAGTGATCTAATTTCATTCTTTTGCATGTAGCTGTCCAGTTTTCCCAGCACCACTTATTGAAGAGGCTGTCTTTGCCCCGTTGTATAAAATGGCACACATTTGAATCTTTCTTCCTTTGTCAAAAATAAGGTACCCATAGGTGTGTGGGTTTATTTCTGAGTTCTCTATCTTGTTCCATTGCTCTATATTTCTGTTTTTGTGCCAGTACCATACTGTCTTGATGACTGTAGCTTTGCGGTATAGGCTGAAGTCAGGAAAGTTGATTTCTCCAGCCCCCTTCTTTGTTTTCAAGACTGCTTTGGCTATGCTTGTTTTTTTCCATTTTCATATAAATTGAGGAATTTTTTGTTCTAGTTCTTTGATAAAAGATATTGGTAATTTGATTGGGATCACACTGAATTTGTAGACTGCATTTGGAAATATTTTCTTTTTCACAATATTGATTCTTCCTACTCAGGAACATGGAATATCTCTCCATCTGTTTATGTCATCTTTGATTTCTTTCATCAGTGTCTTATAGTTTTTTTGTATAAAGTTCCTTCGTTTCCTTAGGTAAGTTTATTCCTAGATATTTTATTTTATTTATTTTTTTGTTGCAAAGGTGAATGGCATTGATTCCTTAATTTCTCTTTCTGATTTTTCATTGTTAGTGTATAGGATTGCAAGTGATTTCTGTGTATTGACCTGGTATCCCGCGACTTTGCTAAATTTGCTAATTAGCTCTAGTAATTTTCTGATAGCTTCTTTTGGGTTTTCTATATATAGTATCATGTCATCTGCAAACAGTGAGAATTTTACTTTTTCTTTTCTGATCTGGGCTCCTTTCATTTCTTTTTCTTCTCTAATTGCCATAGCTAGGACTTTGAAAACAATGTTGAATAATAGCGGTGAGAGTGGACACCCTTGTCTTGTTCCTGATCTTAGAGGGAAAGCTTTTAGTTTTTTACCATGGAGAATAATGTTTGCTGTGGGCTTTTCATATATGGTCTTTACTATGTTAAGGTAGGTTCTTTCTATGTTTGAAGCATTGTTTGAAGCATTTTTATCATAAATGGATGCTGGATTATGTTGAAAGCTTTTTCTGCATCTACTGAGATGATCACATGGTTTTTATCTTTCCATTTGTTGATATGGTGTATCATGTTGATTGATAGGCATGTATTGAAGAATCCTTGCACCCCTGGAATAAACACAGCTTGATCATGGTATATGAGCTTTTTAATGTGTTGTTGGATTCTGTTTGCTAGAATTTTGTTGAGGAATTTGCTATATTCCTCAGTGATATATCACTATATTCATCAGTGATATTGGCCTGTAATTTTCTTTTCTCATGTTGTCTTTTCCTGGTTTTGGTATTGGGGTGATTGAAGCTTCCTAGAATGAGTTTGGAAGTGTTCCTTCCTCTGCAGAAAATAGGGATTAGCTCTTCTCTAAATGTCTTATAGAATTCCCCTGTGAAGCCATCTGGCCCTGGGCTTTTGTTTTGGGGGAGATTTTTGATCACTGTTTCAGTGTTTGTAATTGGACTGTTCATATTTCTGTTTCTTCCTGGTTCAGTCTTGGGAGGCTGATCTTTTCTAAGTATCTGTTCATTTCCTCTAGATTGTCCACTTTATTAGCATATAGTTGCTCATAATATTTTCTTATGATCTTTTGTATTTCTGTGTTGTCTGTTGTAACTTTTCCTTTTTCATTTCTAATTTTATTGATTTGATTTTTCTACCTTTTTTTCTTGATGAGTCTGGCTAGTGGTTTGTAAGTTTTGTTTATCTTCTCAAAGAAGCAGCTTTAGTTTTATTAATCTTTGCTATTTTGATTTTTATGATCTTCCTTCTCCTGATTTTGGGGGTGTCTTATTCTTCTTTTGCTAGCTGCTTTAGACTTAGAGTTAGACTGTCTATTCAGTGCTTTTCTTGCTTCTTGAGGTGTGATTGTGTCACTATAAACCTCCCTCTTAGAACTGTTTTTGCTGAGTCACATAGGTTTTGCATTGTGTTTTCACTGTCATTTGTTTCTAAGAATTTTCTGATTTCTTTTCTTATTTCTTCAGTATCCTCTTTGCTATTTAGTAATGTATTGTTTAATCTCCATGAGTTTGTGGGCTTTTTGTTGTTGTTGTTGTTTGCTCCTGTAGTTGATATCTAGTCTCATAGTATTGTGGTCTGAGAAGATACTTGATACAATTTCTATTTTCTTAAATTTACTGAGGCTTGATCTGTGGCCCAAATGTGGTATATCTTGGAGAATGTTCCATGTGCACTTGAGAAGAAAGTATATTTTTCTGCATTTGAATGGAAAGTCCTGAAGATATCAGTTAGGCCATTTGGTCTAATGTTTTATTTAAGGTTTGTGTATGCTTATTGCAGAGAAGGTGATGGCACCCCACTCCCGTACTCTTGCCTGGAAAATCCCATGGACAGAGGAGCCTGGTAGGCTGCGGTCCATGGGGTCATGAAGAGTCAGACACGACTGAGTGACTCCCCTTCACTTTTCATTTTCATGTATTAGAGAAGGAAATGGCAACCCACTCCAGTGTTCTTGCCAGGAGAATCCCAGGGACTGGGGAGCCGGATGGGCTGCCATCTATGGGGTCACACAGAGTTGGACACGACTGAAGTGACTTAGCAGCAGCAGTATGCTTCTTGAGTCTGTTTTGATGATCTGTCCATTGGTGAAAGTGGGGTGTTAAAGTCCCCTACTAGCTTTGTGTTGCTGCCAGATTCTTCTCTTATGCCTGTTAATGTTTGCCCTATGTATTGAGGTGCTCCTATGTTGGATACATAGACATTTACAATTGTTATGTCTTCTTCTTGGATTGATCTTTTGATCATTATGTAGTATCCTTCTTTGTTTCTTAAGATATCCTTTATTTGAAAGTCTATTTTATCAGAAATAAGGATTGCCACTCCAGCTTTCTTTTGGCTTCCATTTGCATGGAATATCTTTTCCCATCCTTTTACTTTCAGTCTGTATGTGTCTCTAGGTCTGAAGTGGGTCTCTTGTAGGCAGCATATATATGGGTCTTATTTTTGTATCTATTCAGTCTGTAACTTTTGGTTGATGCATTAATCCATTTAAGGTATCCATTTAATGCATTTACATTTAAAGTAATTATTGATATATATATTCCTATTGGCATTTTCTTGATTGTTTTGTGTTTGTTTTTATAAGACTTTCATTTCTCTTGTGTTTACTGGCAATCTAAGTCCCTTTAGTATTTGTTGCAAGACTGCTTTGGTGGTGCTGAATTCTCTTAAATTCTGCTTGTCTGTAAAGCTTTGATTTCTCCATCAAGTTTGAGTGAGACCTTTGCTGGGTATAGTAATTGTGGTTGTAGGTTTTTCTCTTTCAATATTTTAAAGTCTCTGAGGCTTTCTCAGTTCTTTTCATTCAGCTCTTCAGCAGTTATTTCCACCATTCTATCCTCCAGCTCACTTATCTGTTCCTCTGCCTCTTAGTCTGCTATCGAATCCTTCTAGAGTATTTTTTTGGAGAAGGCAATGGCACCCCACTTCAGTACTCTTGCCTGGAAAGTCCCATGGACAGAGGAGCCTGGTAGGCTGCAGTCCATGGGGTCACTAAGAGTCAGACACGACTGAGTGACTTCACTTTCACTTTTCACTTTCATGCATTGGAGAAGGACATGGCAACCCACTTCAGTGTTCTTGCCTGGAGAATCCCAGGGAGAGAGGAGCCTGGTAGGAGGCTGTCTATGGGGTTGCACAGAGTCAGACATGACTGAAGCGACTTAGCAGCAGCAGCAGCAGCAGCAGCAGCAGCAGAGTATTTTTAATTTCAGTAATTTTGTTATTCATCCCTGTTTTCTTATTCTTTATTTCTTCATGTCCCCATTGATGGTATTAACTGTATTATTATTTTATTCTTTATGTCCCCATTGATGGTATTAACTGTATTAAAAATGCTTCTTGCATTTTCTCCACTCTATTTTCGTGTCTTTGGAGGATCTTTACTATCATTATTCTGAATTCTCTTTCAGGGAGATTACTTATTTTCTCTTCATTTATTTGATCAAGAGTTTCTACCTTGCTCTTTCATTTGTGCTGTATTCTCTGTCTTTTCATCTTTTTTTTTTTTTTTTCCTAACTTGCTCCACTTGTGGTCTCCTTTCCCCAGGCTTTAGGGTTGTATTACTTCTTCCTTTTGATTTTTACCCGTGGAGGGAAATGCTGGTTGGGTGGTTTATATTGATTTCTTGTTAGGGGTGATTTGTGCCTGTGTCTAGTGGGAGGAAATCAAGTAGGTAATTACAGAAATACTTAGCCACACACACATACACTTCCACATATACAGTTATAACCAAAGTGTTCTAAAGAAGAGAGTTTAGGAGGTTGACTTGGTGAGCAAGGAAAACCAGAGGTAATATCAACCAATTGAAAGCAGAGTTAGCTAATGCCCAATCTGGAAATCTGAGCATGAGCAGAGGGCCAACTGGAGAATATAACATAGAGAGCTCAACAATTTAACTTACTTGGTGAAAGAAAAGAGTGAAGGAAAAGGGGGAGAAAAAAAGAGAGAAAATAAAGAAAGAAGAGAAGAGAGGAAAAAAAGAAAAGGAAGGGTTGGAGAAGAGGGGTAAAAAATTTAAAAAGAGAGGAAAGAAAAAATATAAAAGGAAAGATGAATAGATGTATGTGGAAAAGATTTATATATATTTGGGAATAGCTACAGCTGGTAAAGAACTGTAGGCAATTGAATATACCAAGAACAAAATCTGAAAAACTTATCAAGAAAAAAGAAATAAGAAAGAGAAAAAAAAAACTTAAAATGAATTTCTCTCTTTCTCTCTCTCTCTTTTTTTTTTTTTTTTGCATAAAGAGGAAAACTCCGTAGCACTGCAAAAGGCTAATATGGAGGTGGAAATATATAGGGAGAATGAACACTGTGATTTATAAGAAAAAAAGGAAAAAAGCTTTAAATAATTTTTTTTTAACAAGGAAAACTCCAGAGCACCACAAAAAGCTAATGTGATGGTGAAAATATATTGGGGAATAGACAGTGTGATTTATAAGAGAAAGAATCTTTAAATGATATATTTTAAATTATAACAAGGAAAAAAAAGAGGAAAACTTCACAGTACCGCTAAAGTCTAAAAAACTGAACCCATGGACACTCCAAAACATACTACTGGATGCTGCACTGTCCTTCAGAGAGAGGAGATCCAGCTCCACCAACCAGAATACAGCCACAAGCTGTGGCTTTGGAGTAATAAAGAATGTGATTTATAAGAGAGAAAGAAAAAAAGAAAAAAATAATTTAAAAAAGGTTCTCAAGGCTGTAGTTCTTGGTTGTGGAGTCTGCCCCTGTTGATGCAGTTGGGTTAGTGTCCTATGATGTTTCCCTGGTTGGTGTTAACTATAATCATAGTACTTCAGATAAGATACAAAAACATTCATCTATAATTGAAAGTTTGTGTTCTTTGATATTTTCCTATTTACCCCACTCCAACCTATGACAACCATTATGCCACTATTTCTATTAGGTCAGCTCTTTTAGAGTTCATATATAAATGATATATTAGCCACCAGATACTTCCCTGGTGGCTCAGATGGTAAACAATCTGCCTGTAATGCAGGATACCCAGGTTCAATTCCTGGATTGGGAAGACCCCCTAGAGAAAGGAATGGCTACCCATTCCAGTATTTTTGTCTGGAGAATTCCATGGACAGAGAGCCTGGTAGGATACAACGCATGGGATGGCAAAGAGTCATACATGACTGAGTGACTAACACTTCCTCTTTCACTATAAGTGATATCATACAGTAATGTCTTTGCCTATTTCACTTAGGATATTGCCCTCAAGTCCATCTATGCTGTTGCAACTGGCAGGATTTCCTTCTTTAGTTGGCTGAATACTATTCTATTCTTATCCAGTCATCTATGATGAACATATCTTAGTTGCTGTAAATAATGCTGCAAAACATGAAAGTATGGATATGATGAAAGATCTGAATTGTATTCTTTTGGACATATTCTCAGAAGTGAGATTATTGGATCATATGATCATTCTGTTTTTATGTTTTTTTGAGAAAGCTCCATTCTGTTTATCATAATGGCTGTAACTGTCTACATTCCAATCAACAGTGAATAAGGGTTCCTTTCTTTTTCTACATTGTCACCAACACTTGATATCTCTTTTTGGTGGTAGCTATTCTAAACAAGTGTGAAGTAATATCTCATTTAGGTTTTGATTTGCATTTTGACTAATGATGCTAAGTATATTTTCATGTATCTATTGGCTATTTATATGTCTTCTTTGAAAAATATGTATTCAGGTTTTCTGCCCATTTTTAAATTGGATTGTTTTATTAATAGCTATTGTGCTATATCAGTTCCTCATATACTGTTGACACTAATCAATTATCAGACACATAGTTTGCAAATATTTTCACCTGTTCAGTAGGCTGCCTTTTCATTTTATTGCTTCTTTTGCTGCTCAGAAGTTTTTTATTTTTTCTCTTGCTACTTGTGCATTTGGTGTGCATAAACGTATGCTGTTGCAGCTTATGTTGCCAAGATAAAAGTCAAGGAGCTTTTAACCAAAGTCTTCCTTTAGGAGTTTTATTGTTTCAGGTCTTATGCTCAAATACTTAATCCATTTAGAATTAATTTTTGTGAGTGGTGTAAGACGTGCTGTGCTTAGTCACTCAATCATGTCCAATTCTTTGTGACACCATGGACTGTAGTCTGCCAGGCTCCTCTGTTCGTGGGAATGCTCCAGGCAAGAATACTGGAGTGGATTGCCATGCCCTCCCCCAGAGTATCTTTCCAACACAGGAATCAAACCCAGGTCTCCCACATTGTAGGCAGATTCTTTACTGCCTAAGCCTCCAGGGAAACTCTGCCTGAGTGGGTAGCCTATCGCTTCTCCAGGGGATCTACCCAACCCAGGAATCGAACCTGGGTTTCCTTTACCAACTGAACTACCAGAGAGGTGTAAGATAGTGGTTCAATTTTATTTCTGATGTGATTATCTAACCTTCCCAGCACCATTTGTTGAAGAAACTATGCATTCCCCATTGGATATTTTTGGCTCCCTTGTCAAATATTAGTTGATGGTATGTATAGGCAAGAACTTATTTCTGTGCTCTGCATTCTGTACCATTGGTCTACATGCATATTTTTATATTTTGGTTGCTATCACTGTAATGTAGTTTGAAATTAGAAATGTGATTTTCCAGCTTTATTATTTGTCAGGACTGCTTTGGCTAGTTGGGAACTCTTGTGATTGCATACAAATAGTAGGATTCTTTGAAAAATACCATTGGAATTTTGATAGGGGTATTAAGTTATCTATAGATAACTTGAGTAATATAGACATTTTTACAATATGAATTCTCTGGATCCATAGCCACAAAATATCTTTCCATTTCTTTGTATTTCCTTCAATTTTTTTTCATCAGAACCTTGTAGTTTTTAGTGTCAGGTCTTTCATCTCCTTGGCTAATATTGTTTTGTATGCTATTGTGAATGGAGTTGTTTTTCATAGTTCCCTGGGACATTTCATTGTTAGTGTATAGAAATGTAACAGGTTTTTGTAAGCTGATTTTGTATCTTGCAACTGTACTGAATTCGCTGATTGGTTCTGTGAGTTTTTGGTGATGTCTTTAATTGGGTGCATGCTAAGTCACTTCAGTCACGTTCAGAGTTCAGTTAACCCTTTGGACTGTACCCCGTCAGGCTCCTCTGTCCATACAATTTTCCACGCACGAATACCAGAGTGGGTTGCCCTCCTCTAAGGGATCTTCCCAACCCAAGGACTGAACCCGTGTCTTGTGTCTCCTGCATTGGCAAACAGGTTATTACCACTAGAGCCACCTTGGAAGCCCAGTGATGTCTTTATGATTTTTTCTCTTGTGTATCTACTATAGGTTCCTGCTTTGTGGTTATCCTGAGGTTTATATAAAATATTTTATAGATGGAAAAATTTATTTTATGCTGATAACAACCTGACCCTGATTGCATACAAAAAACTCTTTGTACTCCCTCACCATTTTTCATTTTGATGTAACAGCTTGCTTCTTATTTATACTGTTGTGCTTTAGCAAATCATAGCTGTAGATTTAAAAAAAAATACTTTTGTCCTTTAATCTTTGTAGTAAACACTCTATCATATTATAGTATTAGAGTAATCTGAATCTGACTATAAACTTATTTTTCCCTTATGCTTTATATTTTCATATCTGTTCGTGTCACTAATTGGCATCCTATTATTTCAGCTTGAAGAACTCATTTTGGCATTTCTTGTAAGGCAGGTGTTCTGCTGATGAGCTATTTCAGCTTCTGTTTATCTGGAAAAGTATTTATCTTTTCTTCATTTCTGAAGAGCAACTTTGTTATATAGAGTATTTTTGGTTTGCATTTCTTTTATTTTCATTTACTTTGAATATATCATCACAGTCTCCTGGCTCGTATGGTTTCTGCTAGTAAATTGACTTACAGTATAGTCAGGTTTTCTTGTAAGTTAAAAGGTTTTCTATTGTGGCTCATAAGCTTTAGTTTTTGTCTTTGAAAAAGAGAGTTTTGTTATAAATGAAGACCTTTTTTAAGTCGAGTTTGTTTGGAGACCTATGACTTTATGAACTAGGATTTACAAAACTTTCTATATTTGGGAAGTTTTCAGCCATTATTTATCTAAATAAGTTTCTCTCTCCTGCTCCATCTCTTTTCCTTTGGTTCACCAATAATTTTCAGATTATTTTTCTTTTGATGATATCTCATTAACTCACATAAGCTTCCTTCATTCTTTTTTACTGTTTCCCGGTGGTTTTCTTCTCATTGGATAATTTCAGAGTTCCTATCTTCTAAATCAATACCAATCCTTTCTTTTTCTTGATCCATTTAAGATTTTAAGGTTCTTTTTTTTTCATTTTATTTTATTCGTAGTATTCCTTGCTCTCAACTGCTTCAGTTCAGTTCAGTTGCTCAGTCATGTCCCACTCTTTGCAACCCCATGAATCGCAGCACACCAGGCCTCCCTGTCCATCATCAACTCCTGGAGTTTACTCAAACTCACGTCCATCGAGTCGGTGATGCCATCCAGCCATCTCATCCTCTGTTGTCCCCTTTTCCTCCTGCCCCCAGAACCTCCCAGCATCGAGGTCTTTTCCAAAGAGTCAACTCTTCACTTGAGGTGGTCATAGTACCAGAGTTTCAGCTTTAGCATCATTCCTTCCAAAGAAATCCCAGGGCTGATCTTAGTCATGTCCAAATCTTTGCAAAGCCATAGATTGTAGCCTGCCAGGCTCCTCTGTCCATGGAACTTTCCAGACAGGAATATAGAAATGGGTCACCATTTTCTTCTCCAGGGGATTTTCCCGACACAGGGATTGCACCTGTATCTCCTGTGTCTGCTGCATTGGCAGGCAGATTCTTTACCACTGTGCCACCTGGAAAGATATAGCATTCCTTAGCTCTAGAATTTCTGTTTGTATCTCTGTTAAACTTTTATCTGTTAAACTTTTCATTTTGCTCATTTACTTTTTTCATGATTTTATTGAATTGTCTTTTTCTGTTTTCTTATAGTTCATTGAGCTTCCTTAAAGCAGCTATTAATATTTTGAATTCTCTATTGGGTAATACACAGATTTTATTTTCTTGGGCTCCAAAAGGACTGAGGATAGTAGCTGCAGTTATGAAATTAAATGACACTTGCTTCTTGGAAGGAAAGTTATGGCAAACCTAGACAGTGTATTAAAAAGCAGAGAAATCACTTTGGCGACAAAAGTTTATATAGTCCAGTATGGTTTCTCCAGTAGTCATGCATGGATATGAGAGTTGGACCATAAAGAAGGCTGAGCACTGAAGAATTGATGGTGCTGTGGCACTGACTGCTAAGTCACTTCAGTCGTGTCCGACTCTGTGTGACCCCATAGACGGCAGCCCACCAGGCTCCTCCGTCCCTGGGGTTCTCCAGGCAAGAGCACTGGAGTGGGTTGCCATTTCCTTCTCCAGTGCATGAAAGTGAAAAGTGAAAGCGAAATCACTCAGTCGTATCGGACTCTTAGCATCCCCATGGACTACAGCCTACCAAGCTCCTCCATCCATGGGATTTTCCAGGCAAGAGTGCTGGAGTGGGGTGAGTCGCTTGGATTGCAAGGAGTTCAAACCAGTCAATCCTAAAGGAAACCAATCCTGAATATTCGGTGGAAAGACTGATGCTAAAGCTGAAGTTCCAATACTTTAGCCACCTGATATGAAGAGCTGACTCATTGGAAAAGACTGAATACTAGGAAATATTGAAGGTAAAAGGAGAAGGGGGCGACAGAGGATGAGACCATCAGAGAGCATCACTAATTCAATAAACATGAATTTGAGCACACTCTGGGAGACAGCAGAGGACAGAGACTGATGTGCTACAGTCTATGGGATCTTATAGAGCCAGACATGACTTAGCGACTGAACAACAACAACTGGGTAATTCACATACCTGCATGTCTTTGTGGTTGGTTACTGGACAATTACTGCAATCTTTTGTTGATGTCATGTTTCCTCGTTGTTGGTTTTTTTTGTTTTTGTTTTTGTTTTTAATTTTCCTCAAAGTCTTGCCCTGCTGTCTTTGCATTTTCAATAGCACTCATTTCACTCAGTCTTTAGTAACTGACTTCTGGAAAGAAATACCTACCATCTTCCCTCTCAGTGATTCTGAGACTTTCTCTGGACTTCTATGAATATGCTTGCTTCATGCTTTTGCTCCCTCTTGTGGCAGAATTACCAGGCTTATATGCTTTCTCTCGATTCTGCAATGCACCAGGCTGAGAGGGGGCAGCCTCCCCTTTGCTTTTTGAATGATGGAACTAAAGCTCATTCAGGCTAGCTTACTATAGAAGGTCACTAGCTATTTGCCAAATCTTCTTTCTACTGTCAAGAGAACACACAGAGATCCATCCACATAGTGAAAGGGTGTGTGGATGAAGCATGTGGTGCTGTGATACTGCCCAATAGGCATATGGAAGTATCTATGGAAAAAGAACCCCAAGCAACTCATACGTGAACCTCCTGATAGAATCTGTGATACAGTTAGTTGAGTCCACACCCCTGTGATGCCCTACAAAGGTCCTACTGCCCACTCTCTCAGCCTTGCCCTAGGAGTCATTCACCTTGCAACTCAGTACTCTGGATAAAAGAAGAGAGAAATGAGGCTTTTTGCTTCTTTGATATTGTCTCACATAGCTGGGGGGCTGGGCAGTCACTGACACATTCTCACTTCCTCCACAGAACAAAATCACATGCCAAGAAATTCTCACTTGTCACAGAATCATGCCACTTTGTGGGGGCTAATATCAGAAAAGTAGAACTGTCTTATCCTTTCCAATACATCAGTACTCATATATTGCTCTGATAGTGTGCTGGAACTTCTCCATTGGAAACCTGGACTCCTATAAAATGTTGCTCATCCAAGATAATTGTCTAAGACAGTGTTCTACAAGGCTTCTGGACTATGACTGAGGGGGACTATAGTCTGTCCTTGGACCACCGAAGAATCCACAGCCAGGGCTAAGATCTGTGTGCCTAATACTTGGTGAATGTATGGGCAAGATTCTTCCATCGTCTTTTGTTGTATGGTGTTTGGTACTGCTGCTGCTGCTACTGTTAAGTCGCTTCAGTTTTGTCTGACTCTGTGCGACCCCATAGATGCCCTCCTACCATGCTCCTCCATCCCTGGGATTCTCCAGGCAAGAACAGTGGAGTGTGTTGCCATTTCCTTCTCCAAGGCATGAAAGTGAAAAGTGAAAGTGAAGTCGCTCAGTCGTGTCCAACTCTTAGCAACCCCATGGACTGAAGCCCACCAGGCTCCTCCATCCATGGGATTTTCCAGGCAAGAGTACCGGAGTGGAGTGCCATTACAGCTCCCAGAAAAGCACTTTTGTTGGTGAATGGATGCTAAACTGCTATTGTTGAATAGGAGGTACCACAAGGGACGTCTTATTCACCCATGTTTCTGATGCTAGTCCTTTGGAGTTCCAGTTTTTGATGTGAGAACAGTCTTGGTGTACTTTGAGTGAAGCAAAGGTACATGGAGTGACCCCAATCCCAGTGGTTAGAGTTTTAAAGTACACTAGGGCAGTTCACTGTGGCTTCCTGATGGTACAGTGGTAAAGAATCTGCCTTCAATGCAGGAACCACAGGAGATATGGGTATGATCCCTGGATCAGGAAGATTCCTTGAATGAGTACATGGCAATCCAAGACAGTATTCTTTCCTGGATAATCCCATGGACAGAGAAGCCTGGTAGGCTACAGTCCACAGGGTCACAAAGAGTCAGATGTGACTGAAGCAACTTAGATGCCTGCACACAGGGCAGCCCATTACAGATATTAGCACGGCACTTACCTGCAAAAGTGAATTAAACCATGTGATCTGTTTTCCAATAAGAAAATGGTGGAAGACACATTAAGAGAGAGGGAATTATTATACATTTGGGCTAACCATGACCCAGCCACTGGGCATAAAATTACAAAGCAGGAAATGATTCTGCAGGGCACCATCTCAATTTTCTCTGCTATTAACCAATTTAATCCTTAGCTATTTTTTGCATGGTTCTGTGCTTGTGTAGAGAGAGTCTTTACAGGCAAAGAATGTGAAATACCATAAGTTACTATTATGCTACTTTGATAGTTGCTGCTTGTGGCCTCCCTAAAATGGTTCCTTTGTGACCAAATACACTTTTTGACTCCCTCATTCTCTATATTATTTTTTTGGTTTGTGCTGAAATTGGCATATATTAACAGCAAAGAACTAAAAATTATTTTTTTCTTATGAAGCACAGAATGATGGGAGAGTTAACCTATTAACAAAGGTAAAAATCCAAGTTAGACTTCTATTTTCCTTCATCTGATGGTTATGGGAATAAAAGTCTTGCTGTAGCCTAGTCTTTAATTTCTATTTTTGGTCTGTACTGTAAAGACTTATGGAGCCAAACATCTTGCAAGGACCTGGCGTGCATGCATGCTCACTCATGACTGACTCTCTGCAGCCATGTGGACCATAGCCCACCAGGCTCCTCTGTCCATGGGACTTCCAAGGCAAGAATACTGGAGTTGGATGCCATTTTTCTCTGTAGAAGACTTGGGTTCCTTATAAATAGAAAACTCTACAAACTGAATTCCCGTGGACCTGATGAATATACAGCCAAAAGCTGGTTTGCCTTACTGCTGTGCACTGAATGGAACACCTTGCTTTGATTTAACTGTACGTGTGTTTTCTTGCTGTTTTCACACCCTTCTATTAGTTTGAAGGGAAGATATTATAAGAGTAAATAGAAAAGTTACAAATAAGTATCAGTTCAGTCAGTTCAGTTCAGTCACTCAGTCATGTCTGACTTTGCGACCCCATGAATCGCAGCACGACAGGCCTCCCTGTCCCTCACCAACTCCAGGAGTTCACTCAGACTCACGTCCATCAAGTCAGTGATGCCATCCAGCCATCTCATCCTCTGTCATCCCCTTCTCCTCCTGCCCCCAATCCTTCCCAGCATCAGAGTCTTTTCCAATGAGTCAGCTCTTTGCATGAGATGGCCAAAGTACTGGAGTTTCAGCTTTAGCATCATTCCTTCCAAAGAAATCCCAGGGTTGATTTCCTTCAGAATGGACTGGTTGGATCTTCTTGCAGTCCAAGGGACTCTCAAGAGTCTTCTCCAACACCACAGTTCAAAAGCATCAGTTCTTCGGCGCTCAGCCTTCTTCACAGTCCAACTCTCACACCCATACATGACTACTGGAAAAATCATAGCCTTGACTAGACTGACCTTAGTCAGCAAAGTAATGCCTCTGCTTTTGAATATGCTATCTAGGTTGATCATAACTTTTCTTCCAAGGAGTAAACAATTTTTAATTTCATGGCTGCACAAATCAGTATGAGTAAAGGTAAATGTGGCCATTTTTCTCTTCATCTACATGCATGAAATAGCTAAGTTAAGCATAAAAGAGTTTCCTAGTTGAAGTCACCTCCCTTCTTTTGGCTCAGTTGAAATAGGTCAGTGTTCTTCATAAAATATTTATAACTACATTATTTTAAAACAAACAAAATTCTTGAATTAAAACACTGGAAATTTGTACAGAGGGAATCATTTTAATTGTTCATGCATATCTCAATTATTCTCTTTCACTCTTGCAATTTTGGTACAAGGTTTTTATTTTTCTTTTTTTTGCACCAGTGTAGACTGTACTACTGAATTTTCTTGTCTGGGTTGTATAATTTCTATCAATAAAACAAATTGCTGATATTATTGATTATGTTTTATATTCTAAATGGAATGTTTATTTTAATGAAAATTGATTATCTGTTTTGCAACAGTGGTATTTAAAAGGGATAATACACTTAGGGCCACCATGAAGACACAGACAGAAAACGCTTTTACTGTCTATCTTTGGTTTCTTTTTAAAAAAATGAAATAAGACTCTCTTTCAGGGCTCCAAGATTGAAAATGAGTAATCATTTGCTCCAAATGGAAGAGAAGTATTTGCTTCAAATGAAAGTTGTTTTATCTCCCAATCTTCAGAGTAATCATCTTAATCTTGCAATATGATGATGAAATACGCCCATGGACTATTATTTGTAAAGCAAGTTCATCAAATTGCTGTTCACTCTGCTCTGAGCACCAGAGCATTTCAGAACAAATTAACACAGGCTACTAAACACACTCAAAGCAATAACTTGGATTGTTTTTTGTACTGGCACACAGAAGATAAAATACTGAATAAATAATAATGTTTAGTTACTCAAATTCTAACCAACATTAAGCTTAGAGTGGTGCTTAAAATACAGTGACTGAAGCAGGAATCCTAGGAGAATTCAAAGTAGCCATTATATACCCATTTCCAAAATACTTTGTGTTTCTCAGACTAAGGAATAAGGTTTAAGTCCTTAACCAGGCTAAGGTCTTCAGGATACTGGAGACCCCACACCTTTTCATATATGGGTTCACTGACCCCTTATCTGGAAGGGCTTTTCTCTGTGTCTTTTTTGACTACAAAACCAACCAATCTCTAAACCTGAGAAATGAGGATTTTTTTACACACCTCCAATCAGATCCCAGCTCCCAGCTCCAATTCACAAAGGAATTGGAGCTACTTGCTCTACTTGCTTCTTTTCTGCTTGGTACCATCATAATGTCTCTGGAAGTCAGCTCTCTGTCAGTACCAGCCTCATTCTACTTACTCTAAACTCTTTGTAGTAGGAATTATTTCTTTCCCTTCATTTTTCATTGCTTTATTCCTTAAACACTTAACAGAATGCCTGGAATTTAGTAGGCTTCAAAAAAATATTGACTGGAATAAGATTTTAGAAATGCATGCAGCGGTTGCAGAGGTATATTTGCAATTATAACTTTAAAAATTAATCAGTGGAGAAACTTCCTAAGTGGTCCAGTGGTTGAAACATAGTCTTCCAATGCAGGGGGTGTAGTTTTGATCCCTGATCAGGAAGCTAACCAGCCAAAGTGGCTGGTTAGCCCAAGCGTGGCTGGTTAGCTAATGTTGCTTAGAGCTTGGTGCTAATAACACCAAAATTGTAGTTTCAATCCCCTTATGGGGCATTATCTGTAAATTTGGGCTTCCCAGGTGGTGCTCTTGATTAAAAAAACTAAGATTTTTAGCATCTGCTTCCATCACTTCATGGCAAATAGATGGTGAAGCAATAGAAAAAGTGAGAGACTATTTTCTTGGGTCTCCAAACTCTCTGAGGACAGTGACTGCAGCCATGAAATTAGAAGACACTTGCTCCTTGGAAGAAAAGCTATGATAAACCTAGACAGTGTTTTAAAAAATAGAGACATCACTTTGACAATAAAGATCCATATATTACAAATTATGGTTTTTCCAGTAGTCATGTATGAATGTGAGAGCTGGACCATAAAGAAGTCTGAATGTAGAAGAACAGATGCTTTCAAACTGTGGTGCTGGAGAAGACTCTTGAGAGTCCCTTGGATTGCAAGGAGATCAAACCTGTCAATCTTACAGGAAATCAATCCTGAATATTCATTGGAAGGACTGATGCTGAGGCTGTAGCTCCAATACTTTGGCCACCTGATGTGAAGAGCTGACTCACTGGAAAGGACCCTGTTGCTGGGAAAGACTGAGGGCAGGAGGAGAAGGGGACCACAAAGGATGAGATGGTTGGATGGCATCACTGACTCAACGGTCATGAGTTTGAACAAACTCCGGAAGATAGTGAAGAAAAGGGAAGCCTGGCATGCTGCAGTCCATGCGGCCGCAAAGAGTCAGAAATGACTGAGCAACTAAACAGTATATCAGCAGGTAGCACTGGTTGTAAAAAGTCAGCCTGTCAATGCAGGAGAAGCAAGAGATGCAGGTTCGATCCTTGGGTGGGGAAGATTCCCTGGAGAAGGAAATGGAAACCTGCTCCAGTATCCTTGCTTGGAAAATTCCATGAACACAGGAGCCTGGTGGGCTACAGTCCATGGGGCTGTGGAGAGTTGGACATGACAGAGTGACTGAACACACAGACACAGGGAGCTAAGATCCCACATGCCTCCCGGTCAAAATAACAAAACATAAAGCAAAAGTAATATTATAACAAACTCAATAAAGACTTATAAAATTGTCCATATCAAAGAAAATCTTAAAAAAGAAAGTGCTTTTTAAAAATAATAATCATCGGAAACAAGAATGAGAGTAATGAGTAGATCCAAGTGTATGGCAGCTTACTTTGGGGGAGGAGGCATATGTTTTCTGACCACACACCCTGTAAGGGCAAATTGGAACCTCTCTGGAATATTGAAGTTACTCAAATTCTCAGTATTTCCTGCTAGTCTCATTTTTGTGTGTTTTGTGCAATTTAGAGAAAAAAAAATACATGAATGAAGTTGATTTAACAATACAATTCAAATTCAGTTATCACTTAATAAGTAAAAAGTGCTATTTTCTAGTATATGTATGATCTAAAGAAAAAAAATTAATAAAAAAGCCAAACACCATGCCTGGATACATAAATGCTGAGTTGCTTTAGTTGTGTTCCACTCTTTGCAATTCCATGGATTGTAGCCTGCCAGGCTCCTTTGTCCATGGGATTCCCCAGGCAAGAGTATTAGAGTGTGTTGCCATGCCCTCCTTCAGGGGATCTTCTTGGGCCCGGGATAGAACCAGTGTCTCTTATGTCTCCTGCATTGTCAAGCGAGTGTTTTTTATTAGTCTAACACCATAGCTACTTTTATACAAAAACAGTGTAAACTCTTTATGTTATGACATAAAGTAGTTCATGTGATACTTCTGAAAAGTGCAAATAAATTTGGCAAAACCAATAATTGTGGTATTTAAGTTGCTATAATCAGTTACATATTCAAACACACAATTTAAAAAGTGACTTTTAGCTAGTGAGTTTTTAGAATCATTAGTGATACTATTTTATAAAATTAAAAAAATAATGGACATTGTTAAGGAAAATCCAGAGCTGGGCAGTTAAAAAAAAAAAGATTTTATTCAGGACTATTGCAATAAAGAAAAGAGACCTCTTTGTAGCACTAGGCTTTATTCTGAATATAGCATAAGCAAGTGTGAATTTATAGCTGGGGATCCAAGTTGGGGGCGGGGTAAGGGGTAGGTCAGAAGATCACTAACAGGAAACATCAGGGTAAGGTGGTTTGGAGTGACCCATCCAAATAAGATTCCTGATGATGATAGGGAATCTTATTTGGATGGGTCACCCCAAATCCTCTATGATCAGATATCAAGGATGACTAACTAAGGAGTATTGGGAACTACCACAAGTGTACAGGTAGGCCAAGGAGAACATTCTGAAGCTTGATCAAAGTGTGATCAAGCAAAGAACCTTTATTAGTCTTTATGCAGCCTCATCTGTTTCTGAAATTCTGTGTTGGAGAGGAGATCATTTGCTGGAATCCAACCCTTTTCCTCTCTTTCTCATGCTGACTGCCTTAGCCTCGTTGCCTAGCTGGAGCCCAGTGGATATGACCTGACACGCTGGCTGAGAGTACAGTTGAACGGACTTCAGATATCAGAAACATACCACATGGTGTTTCCATCCCTCAGTACCATCTGAAAAGGGAGTGTGCCCTGCTTGGGCCAAGACTACAAATGAGACAGAGCACTTAGGATCCCTGTGCAGAAGATGCCCAAGGAAAGCTTGTAATAATCACAGACGCAACCTGAAATTCTGATTTTCAAAGTATGCTGAGGATAGAAAATGGTTGAGTATATCATTGTCCAGTTGAGAAAATATATTGATGACAGATTCTGCTTCATACAATGAAATAAAAAAAAAATTGTTCACTTACTTTTTTTAAAGGAAAAAAAGAAAAAAAAAGGAAGACCTCAGTGGTCTTCCTTGTTGCACACAGGCTTTCTCTAATTGTAGTGAACAGAATTACTCTCTAGTTGCTTGGCTTCTATTGTTATGTGGCAAGGACTCCAGGTTCCTGGGCTCAGTAGTTGCCTCCAGCAGGCTTAGTTGCCCTGAGTCATGTGGGATCTTCCCAAACCAGGGATGGAACTTGTGTCCCCTATATTGGCAGGCTGAATCTTAAACATTGGACCACCAGGGAAATCCCTACAATGACTTTAATTTTCTGTTAAACTATCTTGCAGATGATCTATAACCTTTAGTATCCTTGTGGCAAATATCAGATATCAGTTAGCAATGAAACAGTTGAACTAATAGTGTGGTCTAGAAACCAGCCATTGAAAGCAAGATGTCTGGTATCAAAGAACAGATCATCATGGTTGTAATGGTGTTGGGAGGAAATTTTTTCCTTTATCATCTTATGTTCTAATCATTGAGAACTTTTGAATTAATGGATGATAAACCAAATAACAAAAAAAGAATCATTCAAAGGGGAAACCAGGAGTTTCTCAGTAATGAGTAACTCTTTAAATAGCCAGAAGCAAATATTTATATACAGATTTAACAAGAAAAGAGAATATTAAGGCTTCTGTGGAATAGCATGAAAGATTCTGTGAGCTTCTTTGTACTAATGGCAATAGGCAATCTGTTTCTGTAACAGCTGAATTCTCAGGAAACTCCCTGAGGGAGGTGTGTCAGGGAGGGGGCATTAACGGCAGCTGTATTTTCGGGAAGCTCTGCTTTAGTCAGATAAAGGAAGTTCAGATAAGATTTCTTTCTTCTGTCCAAATACTTGCACTTTAAAATAATCTTTATACCCACACAGCAAGCCCTTTATTTGCTAAATTCAACATGTTCGTCCAGTGCTTACTGTGTGCAAATCCCCCATGCAGATTCAGGGAGAATTGATTGCTGAGTAAATGTAATAAAATGCTGGCCTTCATAGCATTCTTTTTCCCAGGAGGACTCAGGCAAGTATTCCAAGCACGATGGGGAGAATTTTGTAATTTATTTATTCAGAAATATCTGATAAAGACTTCCTAGGTGCCAGGCACTGCTCTGGTAATGAGAGAGGAGCCTGGCTTTGTGAGATTTGCAGAGAGTGAGAGTACCTGGGATGCTACACCATAAAGAGGCAGAAACTGTGAGAACCAGGGACAAGCCATGGAAGAGGGGCCAACTCTGCCTGTGAGTCTATGGTGACTTCAGGAAATAGCAATAAGACAGAGATGCTGGACATAGAAGTCTTTAACACAGTGTTTTCTTAATAACCTCCTAACTGCATTGTGATTTTTGTTGGAGACATGATAATGCAGATTGCTTTTTCCTGAGTTTACAACCCTAAGTTTCATGGTGTCTAAATCACACTTCTTTGGAAATAAGGTAACATATTTGAATGTGTTCATATAACAATTGACACATAGTGGTATCTCCATGATTTTAAAAAACCTCATGTGAAAAGAATGGTGCTTATACATTCAGTCTTCTGTTTTATCAATCTAGGATGGATAGTCTGTAGTAAATCAGTTTTGTTTTGTTAATATACTGAAGAGCTGGAAAAATACTGGGGCATGTAGCACTGAACCTTGTGGCTCCTGATGAAAGAAAAGGGTCCCAGGACATGGGCAGCTGGAGCTGGCCATCTCCCCTTGGAGCATCTGTGAGTTTAAGGGTGGGAACCTGGATGGGTGGGCATGGGGACTGTAGCAATATCGTGCTGATGAGAAACGGGACAGCATGCCAGCTCCAGCTGCCCACATCCTGGGACCCTTCTCTTTCATCAGAAGCCACAAGGTCCAGTTCTGTGATTTGCCCAAGGGGAAGGTATGATCAGGATGGTGCATATGGTTTCTTGGGTTTGTAAACTCTGTCTGATGGAGCAGTAATTCATTCATTCATTTCTGAAAATTGCAGCCCACTTTGGAAGTACCAATGACAGAGTGCTCCATCATTGTTGAATTTGTCTAATCGGTTCTCTGAAAGTTGAAAATATGCATCTTTTCTCAGTAGGGGTACTTTATCAGACTTTTCTCACGCCAAACCAAGGATGAAGATTGGATGAAATATTTCAGAACCCCAAAGCCTTCAGACACACTCTGCCCCATTTCCTGTCAGCACCCTATTGCTTCAATCCCCATGCCCACCCACCTAGGTTCCCACCCTCAAGCTCCAGGGGGAGATGGTCAGCTCCAGCTGCCCATGTCCTGGGACCCTTTCCTTTCATCAGGAGCCACAGGGTCCAGTGCTCACATGTCCCAATATTTGCAGCTTTTTCCCAAATGAAATAATGTGTTTTAACTTAAGACAGTGAGTGCTCATCTGCTGTGAAACTAGACCTGTGGCTGATCAGTGCCTGTTCGAGAACTGGCCACAAAAGCTAGGAACCCAAGAAGTAGCTTGAGGATGTGCAGGGGGTAACCCACTGATTTCACAATCAGATCTGTTCTTTCGAATTCTCCCAATAAAATGAAGACCACACATAAACTGCCTGCAAACATCCAGGCCTTCACACACTGAGTTCTTAGTTGTGTGCAGGATCTCTGGTGTTAAGGTGATTTCCTCTTCTGTGACAACACAGAATACAAATATTTAAATACAGGTTATTTGATCTTCTTCTTTTTGTGTGGTTTAGAATTGAATTGAATTCAACTGTATATGGTAATCAGGGTGTTTTACAAAATCATGCAAATATTGTTTCATTTGAAAAACCAAAGAATTTCAAGCTTGACAGCACTAATGAGAGTTTTCATTTTAAATGTTATCAAGAATGAGGCCCAGATGCATAAACTTCATCTCATCAATCAAATCTCATCTGGAATTACTTGTCTTAAAGAAAGAAGAAACATCTAAAATCCTTTGTCCCCCTGGGGTGGGGAGTTGTTCTTTTATCAAAATGACTCCTTTGATCTTTTCATGATGGCAAATTTACCAAAAATAAAAATGTGACATGAAATTTATTCTAATCAGAAACATAAATTGGACTGCTTTTTCTGGCTATGTGAATGATTAAAGGCAAAAGGATTTTATGTGAACCCCAACTCAACTCTTTAATAAAAAAAGAAGCATAATAACCAGGTGAGAAGTATACAAAGAGCTGTCTTTTTTTAATGTCATTTCTTGAAGGGATTCCTTTTGGGTTCTTGAGTTTCAAAAATATTTGAATCTCATTTCCTTTTTTGTTGTTGTTTTAGTTTTGTTTTTCTTGAAGCATAGTTGATTTGCAATGTTGTTAATTCCTCTTAAACAGCAAGATGATTCAGTGTTTTATACATATATATATATATTCCTTTCCATTGTGGTTTATCATAGGATTTTTTAATTGGAGGATAATTGTTTTACAATATTGTGTTAGTTTCTGCTCTACTACAATGTGAATCAGCTATTACCCTACTTCCTGAACCTCTCTCCCACACCCCATCACACCCTTCTAGGTCATCATGGAGCACTGAGCTGAGCTCCGTGTTCATTCCATATAGCATTTCCCACTAGCTATCTGTGTTACACGTGGTAGTATTTATATGTTGATGTCACTCTCTGAACTTGCCCTGCCTTCTTCCCCCACTGTGTCTTCAAGTCCATTCTCTACTTCTGCATCTCTATTCCTGCCCTGAAAATAGGTTAATCAATACCATTTTTTGAATCTTATTTTCAACGGTTAAGTAGATTAAGTGAAGTGGTTCCTAGGAGAGGAGATATTTAGTAACCTAAAACAATAGGTTGGTAAAGAACAGAAAGCTTTCCTTGAGTGAAAGGGAGAATACTTATTGAGACTGACTAGAGTACAATAAGGGCTTCCCTGGTGGCTCAGATTGTAAAGAACCTGCCTGCAAAACAGAAGACCTGGGTCTGATCCCTGGGTTGGAAGATCCCGTGGAGAACAGAGTGGCTACCCACTCCAGTATTCTTGCCTGGAGAATTCCAGGGACAGAGAAGCATGGCAGGCTACTGTCCATGGGTTCACAAAGAGTCAGACACAACTGAGCAGTTCACACACACACACACACACACAAAGTACAATAAATCAGTCTTTCTTTGTGTCCGTTTAACAAAGCTTTATAAATTGATAAAGTTTGGACAGTAATATACTGTTATTTTCCTCATAGCATGTATTGTAGGCAGAATAATTGTTCTATGAAGATGTCCATATCCCAGTCCCCAGAACCTGTGACTGTTTCCTACATGGCAAAGGGGAATTTGCAGATGTGATTAAATTAAAAATCTTGACATTGGGAGATTATCTTCAGTTATCTGAATGGGCTCAGTATAATAACAGAGTCCATATAAGAGGGAAGCAGGAAGAACAGAGTCAGAGAGATATTTAAAGATACTACACTGCTGAATTTGAGGATAGAGGAAGGCTTTGGGCCTAGGAATGTTACTGAATTCAGGTTCAGGTGGATTGCTTTAATCAGAAGGCCAGCAACCTGGAGAAAAGGCAAACTCATGTCCCAGAAGCAACTCCAAACGTTCCGCTCAGCCATGAAAGTTTTTAAAGGGACAAAGAAGAAGCAATCTCAGTTAAACAGGGAGTCACATTTGTAGGAGTCAGATTTGTAGCCATATCCCACTGCACACAGTCTTCTTGACGCCTTGTAACCTGTCTTTAGATGCTCTCTTGTTCATACAGTTTGTGCACAAGGTTACTGAAGAGCAAGCAAGGGAAAAGCACTGGTCTTCTGTTAATTATTTGTTCTTCATTTTTATTTCTTTGATTTATGGAAAGAACGAACAGGTTCTTTGCCAACAGGTTAGACAAAGTATTGTGTGATCACAAGATTTGAAAAGTGTGTTTGGGCCAAAGATTAGTTAAAATATGGCTTTGCTACAGTGGCGAGACAAAAGAGGCTTCTTGCAGGTAGTTCTTTCTGGCAAAATGCTGCTTAAAAGTTCCCACTGTCAGACATCATTCTATTTCTATATGGGTGAATATCTATCCTCTGTAATTTCTTCATGTTGATTTAGGACATCATACTCTCAGAGTGGAAGATGTTGACATGGATCTATAGCCTTCTTTTTGGACAATTTTAGTTGCCTGATTATATATCTGGCCAGAGCAAACCACAGTTATTTCGATGCCCACAAAAATACAGATTACTAAAAGCAGTAGTGTTAATTCTCTTATCTTAAGGCCAGTTCTTGGAATTGTGCTAGGCACGGATCCGGTAATGCTCAAGAAGGAGCAGCTAACATCACGGCTTCAGTCTGTTCATCTTGCAGTTAGCTTTTTCCCTCAGGTGGTAGTTACAGTATCTGCCAAACAGCTCAAGAATGCGCATCAGACACTGCAAGATTCTGTGAGTCTCTTGTCCTAATTAGCTGCGTGAGCCTCCTCTTTGTGACTCAGGGAGGCCTGAGAGACTTCAAACTTTTCTACAAACAAGAGGCTGAGAACATGGAGGGACCTTTGTACTTCATGGGAAATGGCAGAATTCTACTCAGTTCCAGGAGTGCAGGCAGCCGACAGAAGCAGAAAAAGACAAGAAAATAGATTTTCCCCAGATCCTTCAGAAAAAAGAACACAATCCTGCAGGCACTTTGATTTTAACTCATTGAGAACCATTTTAAATTTCTGACTTTGAGAAGTATGAGCGAATACATTTGTATTCTTTAAAGACAAAAGTTTGTGGTAACTGATTATAATAGCAATAGAGAACTTACACAGGATATACCTGAAAGCATCCTGCGGCTGTTGGTAAGAAATTTACAGAGTCCCTATCAGCACTGCCTTCTTTGTAGTATCTACGCAGAAAAAATGTTTGTCTTCAGCAGCAAAAACAAATTTTAAAGACTTTCTGAGTAAATTAGCAACTTACAGTTCAAAGCGGAGCAGACTCTGGTGGTTACTGCATACTTAATGAAGATACCTGGTTATGGGATTTTTGATTAGAAGAGTGGCCTGTTTGTTAAGCATTAGTTGTTATAACATGGTCAAACCAATTCCTCTCTCCAAGCAACATTTTTGACTAAATCTCCACATTGTGCTATCCTGTATAAAGTCCTAAAGATATTGTTTATTTTAAAGTCAGAATGAACTATCATGAATGTCTATTTCCTTTGACTAAAATTTAACAGCTACATAGTCTGAATAATTGTGGATATATTCCATGCTACCTGAAGTGAACATAAGGATTTGAAGAATGAATTTTGTTAAATACTAAAAATGGAAATATTCATGTGTTTCTGAAATTGTGATGAAAAGCAGGTTGAGTCACTATACAAAATAACTTATATGATTTAACATAACCCTAGCAGGGGATGTAAATTTCTACCAGCATTATGTCCCTTTATAGAGCAAAGTTCATGTCTTTAATAGTCTTTGATTTTTATTTTCAAAGCAAAGTAAGTCAGCTGTTTATTCCTGTTTCACTCTTAAAGTCTTTATTAAAAAAAAATTCCTCAGTCTCTATTCAAAGAATTGATGTATTTTATATTCTAAAGTACTTTTACAGAAAAGAAGTAAAACACAATGTTTGATAGTACTAATTTGTAGAATTAAAGAGACCCCTCAGGTTATTATTATTGTCAATAGTATGCTGAACACTAGTGCATTTTTAAACCCCTAAAACTGCATGTAATTCCCCGGGCCAAACCTTCAGCAGCTGATTGGATCACTTACATCTTAGTCAGATGCTTATGATCTTATGATTCATAATAAAAATATATTAAAATATTTGGTCTCTGAATATTTGGTCATAGAAATCCTAAAACTCAGAGTTTCATAGGTGATGACAACATAAAGGTGTCTTATATTACCAGTTGATTTTTGAAAAATACCTAAGATTGATTGCCAGAGAAGCCAACCATGTGATTAAAAGGTTGGAGCTTTCATTACGCCCATCTTCTCTGCTGACCTCTAGAGGGAGAAGAGATAGAGATTGGCTCAATTGCCAAAGGCCAGTGGTTTAACCAACCCTGCCTCTATACTCTTGCCTAGAAAATCTCATGGACAAAGGAGCCTGGTGGGCTGCAGTCCATGGGGTCGCTAGGAGTCGGACATGACTGAGCAACTTTCCTTTCACTTTTCACTTTCATGCACTGGAAAAGGAAATGGCAACCTACTCCAGTGTTCTTGCCTGGAGAATCCCAGGGATGGGGGAGCTGGGTGGCAGCCGTCTGTGGGGTTGCACAGAGTAGGACATGACTGAAGTGACTTAGCAGCATCAGCAGCAGCCTCTATAATGAAGCCTCCATAAAACATCAAAACAAAACAAACAAAAAACAACAAAAACAGGGTTCTGAGGGCTTCCAGTCTGGTGAACATATGAAGAATTGGGGATAGTGGCTTGCTCCTCAGTTCAGTTCAGTTCAGTTCAGTTGCTCAGTCGTGTTCAACTCTTTGTGACCCCATGAATTGCAGCATGCCAGGCCTCCCTGTTCATCACCATCTCTCGGAGTTCACTCAGACTCACGTCCATCAAGTCAGTGATGCCATCCATCCATCTGTCCCCAATCCCTCTTCTCCTCCTGTCCCCAATCCCTCCCAGCATCAGAGTCTTTTCCAGTGAGTCAACTCTTCGCATGAGGTGGCCAAAGTACTGGAATTTCAGCTTTAGCATCATTCCTTCCAAAGAAATCCCAGGGCTGATCTCCTTCAGAATGGACTGGTTGGATCTCCTTGCAGTCCAAGGGACTCTCAAGAGTCTTCTCCAACACCACAGTTCAAAAGCATCAATTCTTCGGCGCTCAGCCTTCTTCACAGTCCAACTCTCACATCCATACATGACCACAGGAAAAACCATAGCCTTGACTAGACGGACCTTAGTCAGCAAAATAATGTCTCTGCTTTTTAATATACTATCTAGATTGGTCATAAATTTTCTTCCAAGGATTAAGCGTCTTTTAATTTCATGGCTGCAGTCACCATCTGCAGTGATTTTGGAGCCCCCAAAAATAAAGTCTGACACTGTTTCCACTGTTTCCCCATCTATTTCCCATGAAATGATTGGACTGGATGCCATGATCTTAGTTTTCTGAATGTTGAACTTTAAGCCAACTATTTTACTCTCCTCTTTCACATTCATCAAGAGGCTTTTTAGCTCCTCTTCACAGAATATGAAAACTCTGTGCCTTGTTTCCTCATACTTTGCCCTATACATGGTTTTGAATTGGCTGTTCCTGAGTTTTCAGTTCAGTTCAGTTCAGTTCGTCACTCAGTTGTGTATGACTCTTTGAGACCCCATGGACAGCAGCATGTCAGGCTTCCCAGTCCATCACCAACTCCCAGAGCTTACTCAAACTTCTATCCATTGAGTCGGTGATGCCATCTAACCGTCTCATCCTCTGTCATCCCCTTCTCCTCCCACCTTCAATCTTTCCCAGAATCAGGGTCTTTTCTAGTGAGTCAGTTCTTTGCGTCAGGTGCCCAAAGTATTGGCGTTTCAGCTTCAGTATCAGTGCTTCCAATGAATATTCAGGATTGATTTCCTTTTGGATGGACTGGTTGGATCTCCTTGCAGTCCAAGAGACTCTCAAGAGTCTTCTCCAAATAAAAGTAAACTGTTAATCAAGTAAGTACAAGGTTTCTCTGAGTTCTGTGGGCCACTCTAGCTAAAGTTAATTGAACCCAAAGAAGGGATTGTGGGAACCTCTAATTTATAGCCAGTCAGTAACCACCTGGACTTGTGATTGGAGTGTCAAGTCCAAGGAAGAAGTCCTTGGAACATCAGTCTGGCACCAATTGGTCAGAAGCAGAGATAATAACCCAGGGTTGCTGCTTTTTGGCAGTGGGGTTTGGGAATGGCTTCGGTCCCCAAGGACTCAGGTGGAGAGGGATGAATTGGGACACATTTTCTCTTGTCCTTTTCTTCTGAAGAAGCAAGGTTTGAGGAGCTGGGTGGCTGAGTCAGCAGATATGTCCCACCCAGTGTGAATTCTTAGGGCTCAGCTGGCATTGGAGGGAGTGGAGGTCTCCTTGATAGGCCTTCTTTTGTCCCTGAGAAACCCACTTGTGATCTAGTAAGAGGACTTAAAAAAAAAAAATAACATCTTGGGCTTGCAATGGAAGGCAGTTTTGTAGGAATGAGTCCTTGTGGAATTTGATACTTATACTCGATAAAGTAAGAATTGAGTTGAATTGCAGGACACCCAGCTAGTGTCATAGCATTGCTTGTTGTAGGTATGATAAGCTGACCCCCCACACACAAACCTTGAAATCAGAACTAATTTAATGTTCCTAAATCATTAAAATGTCACTACTGTTTAACATGTTTGCTTCAGTGAGGCGTACAGGAAACATAACAAAGCTAACCACATAGCTCAAAACTGAGGCAGCCTCCCTACTTCTTCAGAAGCAACTGTCAGTGTCTCCAAGGTTAGGGGCTTATCTGCTTTAAAACTGTTTTTCCAATGTCAGCGTGTTGCTTGAGCAACAGACATATACATGCAGATGCATGCGTGCACACATGTTAGCCATACAGACCAAGTGTTGTGTCACGTTAGTTAGCAGTACAAGTTATCTTTGTTATCTTGATCACCCACAGTATATTGTGAAATTATGTCAAATTTAATAATATTATATAAAAAGAAACAAAAGTCAAGGAAATAAAAATACAAGCCACAGAATAAGAGAAAATATTTTCAGAAGACACATCTGGTAAAGGACTGCTATCCAAAATATACAAAGGAGTCTGAAAAGTCACTAAAAAGAAAACAAACAATTTGAGTAAAAATGGACCAAGACCTTAACAGACACCTTACTAAGGATGGAAAACAAGCATATGAGAAGATGTTTCATATCATGCAACATCAAGGAAATGCAAATTAAAATAATGAGATACTCAGTTCAGTTCAGTCACTCAGTCGTGTCCGACTCTTTGCAACCCCATGAGTCTCAGCACGCCAGGCCTCCCTGTCCTTCACCAGCTCTCACAGTTCACTCAGATTCACGTCCATCGAGTCAGTGATGCCATCCAGCCATCTCATCCTCTGTCGACCCCTTCTCCTCCTGCCCCCAATCCCTCTGCATTACATATCCTTTAGGATGGCCCAAGTCCGGAACATTGACAACACCAAAGGCTGAAAAGAAGGTGGAGTGAGAGGAACTCTAACTTGTTGATGGAAATGCAAAATGTTACAGCCACTTTGAAAGACAGTTTGTTTTTCACCAAACTAAGAATGCTCTCACCATACAATCCAACAATTCCGCTTCTTGTTATTTATGAAAAGAAACTGAAAGCATGTCCACATTATAAAACCTGCACATAGATGTCTACACCAGCTCTCACAGTTCACTCAGATTCACGTCCATCGAGTCAGTGATGCCATCCAGCCATCTCATCCTCTGTCGACCCCTTCTCCTCCTGCCCCCAATCCCTCTGCATTACATATCCTTTAGGATGGCCCAAGTCTGGAACACTGACAACACCAAAGGCTGAAAAGAAGGTGGAGTGAGAGGAACTCTAACTTGTTGATGGAAATGCAAAATGTTACAGCCACTTTGAAAGACAGTTTGTTTTTCACCAAACTAAGAATGCTCTCACCATACAATCCAACAATTCCGCTTCTTGTTATTTATGAAAAGAAACTGAAAGCATGTCCACATTATAAAACCTGCACATAGATGTCTACCGCAGATTTGTTCACATCTACCCAAACTTGAAAGCAACCAGGCTGTTTTTCAGTAGGTGAATGGGTAAACTGTGGTACATCCCAATAATGGAATACTATTCACTAAAAATAAATGACTTGTCAAGAAATGAAGAGGAAGGGAACTTAAATGCCCATTACTACTTGAAAAGACCCATTGAAAAGGCTACATACTATATGAACTCTATGACATTCTGGAAAAGGCAAAACTATGGAGAAAATAGCAAAATCAGTGATTTTCAGGGGTATGCAGGAGGAAGAATGAATAGGAGGATCTCAGAGGATTTTTAGGGGAGTGAAACTTCTCTGTATGACACCATAATGCTTGGTATGTATCATTATACATCTGTCCAAACTCACAGAATGTACAAGAGTAAATCTTAATGTAAACTGTAGACTGTGGGTGATTATTACATTCCAATGTAAGTCTATCAGCTGTAATAAATGTACCACTCTAGTGGAGGATATTCAGAATGGGGGAGTCTGCACCTATGTGTGGGAAACCTCTATACTTTCTCAATTTGCTGTGAACCTAAAACTACTCTAAAAAATAAAATCTTTTAAAAAGAGAAAGAAACATGTTGATAGTAAGAGCAAATAAATTACATCCTAAGCCTGTTTTTTCAGATATGTGAGGTAGCTACCAAATGCCATTGACAGTGTAAGTCCATGTAGAATCCTAGACAGCATTTGCCGACACAGCATTGTGTTCCACAGGCATGTGTTAAATGTTGAAGTTACACGCATATTTTCTTCTCCATAGAAATATAGTCATCTGAACGGGGAAAGGAGACAAACATGCTTACAGAACATCTTGCAAAACCCAGTATCCACTGGGGGCTGCATGCACAGTAATTATAGTGATCACATCGTGCAGCAGATGGTATTATTATTTTACAGCAGAAGAAGTGGAGACTCAGAGAATATATTTGGTCATATTACACAACAAGTAAGGAGTCCAGTCAGATTAATGTTCTGGTTCAACTGATTCTAAAACCTGTGCTCTTTCAGCACAGTCACTTGGAGTGACTTTCATTAACTTGTGTGAATCTCATCTCCATTCTTTTTTATTTCCTGCCCAGCTAAGATGAGGTCTTGTTCCATGGCTGTTGCGAACTTATTACTTTAGAATAGAACAAAATAAGGTGCCAGAAATGATTTGCAGAACAAGGTCTCCTTGCTTTTCTCCTTGTAATGTATGAACAGTGGCATAAAATAGGCTTTGTGCTTCTGGGGCCAGAGGAAGCATTGAGGTTTCATCAAGGAAGAAGCCAGAAAGTTACAGAATCTGAATCAAGAAGCCCCCCGGTCTGGGTTGGGGAGGTAAGGTTTCAGTTTGTTACATCCTCTTTCTCCCACATGCAATTCTGTTATCAACTGTGATAATCCACAAAATGTGCTAAATCACACCTTAGAGAGTAAGTGGCTATCTGTCCATCCTTCCAAACCTACCTCTTAGTTCCTTTTCTAACAATTCCTCTCACTGAGAAGCTTCAGAATCCTCATGTGGACCATATATTATATGTCCTTCTAAAAAATATTTTCTTTCAGTTTTGTTTGAACCACTGGCAGTTCAGTGGTTAAGACTCCAATGCAGGTGGTGTGGGTTCAGTCCTTGGTTGGGGAAGTAAGATCCCATAGACCTCATGGCCCACCTACCCCCCCCCCAAAAAAAACACATAAAACAGAAGCAATATTGTAACAAATTCAATAGATTTAAAAATGGTTCACATAAAATTAAAAAAAGAAATTAAGCTTGATTCTCAGGAATGAGGCTTAGCCTTATTCAGAGATTTAAAATCATTCTGAGATTACAATTTCTAGAAAGGGTTCAATCAATCAACTGTTCTCTCATTGGTAAGCTTGTTCTCACATTGAGAAGATGTATTTTAAACCATAAGTGAATAAATCTGGAATTTCTAATCTAGAGTAAAATCTTACTTAAGAAAACAGATCTGTGGTAAGGGGCATCCTTTGGGGGAGGTGCCAGAGAACTGAGTATCATGGCAACTTTAATTTAGCTGGAAAATAAGCATTCTTACCAAAATAATTTCATTTTTTCCTTGTCTCTTCAATGACCCACCTCCTTAAGAATGGGGTAGAGATAGATTTCCAGTTACTGCCACTGTGAAAATTCTTCCCACTCCATCCCATTTACCAAGAGTTCCAAGTGCAGCAGTGACAGAAAAGAGGCTGATTTGGATTTACTAGCTATGTTGCTACAACTGGCAGGAACTTTAACTGGTGCTGAAAACTGTTGTTTGGTGATGAACAGCCTCCATCACTTCCTCATACTGCATGAAATGAAAATAGCAAAACAAATCCTCATAGTCCAGTGAGGAGCCAGAGCTACTTGAAGACAGCCTTGTTAGTCTGATAGCTTTCATTTTGAATGTTGTCATTCCTGTTCTGTCTGTGGTTTGGCAAGCCTGCAGGCTTGTATCAGACTAATCACACACTCAGTGAATATACTTTATGTCACCTGAATGTGCATGGCACTCCCAGCAATTCACCAAGAAGGAGTGGGCTTTGCTGGAGGAGTTGGGGGTAAGGGGTGGAGTTTGCTCACACTTGGGCATGCAAAAGCTGTTCTGAAGTTTTTCCATTGATTACCCTAGGGATCTTGAAAAACACACTTGAAACATTAAGACAATGGCACACAAAAAGTTTCTGTTATGTTACATGATTGTGTATGCTCTTAACGAAAAAAAAAATGCAAATACATTACTTAATGGAAAGTGACAGATTTTTATAAAAAGGGAAAAACTAAAAAATGTGCATGTTCTCATCTAAGTTGCTTTCTGCCACTCTGCTTTACTAAGATTATTAAAGCATGCTGTTAAAACAAAATATTGAAATACATCATAAAATGTTTGGTATTTACCAGAAGGAAGTAAACACTATTTTTGGAGAGTGTTGGAAGAATTTCCTTTTCACATTTTTATTAGATTGAGCTTGAAATGGAAAGTGTCCACGCCTGGTTTATGGTACAATCCCTTAGAGTTTGAGAACTAAGGAATAAAATGCAGTTTGGATTGTGAGGTGTTTGGACAACATTTAAGAATGTACATAATGAGAATATTGTACATGAAGTATTTTTGCCTTCTCAATTTTTTCCATATCTCTTAATATAGAAAGAATAAAACTCATCAGAGCTTAGAGCTATGTTGATCAAAGTGTATTTGGCATGATAATTAAATGAAAAAATGGGAAAGATTTAAAACAATAGACTTCTCAAAGTCTGAATTCAGGTGATTCTCATGTACTGACCAGAAGCACCATCAGAGGGACTTTTATGGTGGTCCAGTGGTTAAGAATCCACCTTCCAATGCAGGGGACACAGGTTCAGTCCCTAGGTGGGGAACCTAAGATCCCACATTCCATGGGGTAACTAAACCCACCCAGTACAACTAAAGAACCAGCATACTGCAATGAAGACCCAGAACAGTCAAAATTAAAAAAAAAAAAAAAAAAAAAAGAAGAGGCACCATCAGAGATTGAGGCCTCTGCCATCTCGCTGTCTTTCCAAGTGGTTCATGGTCTTCAGCCTTGGTGCATCTAAATTATCTGTGGAGCTTAAGATATCAGATTTCCGGGCTTCCACTCAGAGATGCTGTCTCAGTGAGTCCTAGGTAAGATCATAGACGCTGGCTTTTATTTTTTGTAAGGAAGAATTGCACATAATTCTGTGGTTCACTAAAGTTTGGGACTCATTCTGCTGTCCATTCATTAGAGGACATGAGTCTTGACCTCCAGCCTTGCCTTCACTATTTCCAAGCCACACTGCTGAGCCTCTTCTAAGTTTCAGCTTCTTCAAATATTGAATGGGCACAATTATACCTGCACTGGCTCCTTTCAGTGATGTAATCTGTGTGAAACCACTTTCTTTATTACAGAGCTTATAATTCAAGTCATCCTTGCTAGGTGTGAGCTGTGGACAGGAGCTGTCCCCGGTCCTAGAAGCAGAACAGAAAAGATGCTCTTGTGTTTGGCTGTTAGCTGAAAGAAGTTGCTCTTCTCTTTTGACAGTTCCCTGTGGTTGGCCTTCCAGCCCCATTTAATATCTTGTCTTTGCTCTTCCCAGACCTCATGCTTAGAATGCCATTGTCTCTTCAGCTAGGAAACAATGATTGTTCTTGTATCCCTTTTATCCTTACTGTTATGTTTTTTAAATTCACATTTATTTCATTTCTTTAAATATTTTTTTTTAAATAAAAATGCCTACTAGTTTAGAAACTGGGTTTACTTATCTTTGTATTACTTATGAGAACTGGTGAAGTGCCATGTAATGAATGACAAGCAGAGGACCATTGAACTCATTCTTATATGGATGCTTCTCTGCTAACTAAAGCTCTGAGGGCTTACAAAGGCATCTTTACGGTGGATGGGACATTAAGGCACACACAGAAATAACACCTTTGTTGTTGTTTTTCAAATGTTAAGTTGTGTTTAACTTGTTGTGACCCCATGGACTGTAGCTCATTAGGCTCCTCTGTCCTCCACTATCTCCCAGAGTTTGCTCAAACTCATTCATTTAATCAGAGATACTATCTAACCATCTCATCCCCTGTGACCCACTTCTTTTTTGGCCTTCAATCTTTCTCAGCATTGGGGTCTTTTCCAGTGAGTCAGCTTTTCACATCAGATGACCAAAGTATTGGAGCTTCAGCATCAGTCCTTCCAATGAATATCCAGGGTTGATTTCTTTTAGAATTGATTGGTTTAATGTCCTTGCAGTCCAAGGTACTCTCAAGAGCCTTCACCAGCATCACAATTCAAAAGCATCAGTTCTTTAGCACTCAGCCTTCTTTTATGGATCAACTCTCACATCCATACATGACTATTGGAAAAATTCAGTACATGCAGAAAGAACAGTAGAACAGTGTTCATTGTTATTAAACAATCTCTTTTCTTGGAATTTAGATATAATAAAAGTTTAGAGAAGATTTTTTTTTTTAACGGACTAAGCCACAGTCACTGTGAATAAATACTCATGGTTTCTCCAAAGGTTGAATAGGAATGAGGTGAGTTAAAAAGATGAAGAGGAATATTCAATATGGGGGAAAAGTCAAAGGCTGAAAGAGGGGCCAAGAGACCATATCTGCCATAAAACCCATTCCTGAGAATCTGTGTATCACTTAACTCTTACTTTCCCATTAAATCACATTTTAACTTTAAAAGTTTTATCTCCTAACCAGAGGTACCTGATATCCTATAAATAAAGGATAGTCTTGTATTTGCAAGTGGTATCTGGCTTCCCTCAAATACAATCTTAGAAATTACAGAATTGAAATAGGATACCAACTGTATCAGAAACAGAGAGCCTTAGCCATGACATGCATGATGTCCTGTGAACTAAAATCCCCTTGACATTGTTCTGGACAGTGATATACAGTTTAAAGAACTGAAAAATCAGCTTCCCTGAATCCTTGCCAGTTGCTTCTGTTCAGCCCCCAGGGTCCCTTACACAAATTAGCAATTATTTTTCTTTCAGTGGACATATAGTTTTCAACTTTTTAAACCCTGATATTTACAATTCTTTCTTTAAGTGTCCAAATTACTTTGTGAAATTGTTTTGTATTTTAGTGGCATTATGAAGGTTTTATATGCATGAATACAGAGGAAAGACTTAGGCTTTCAAATTTTCACCTAAAGTTCTGAAGGTAAATGCATTTTGCAGCTATTAGAATGCCTAAGCTTGGCTTGTTGATTTCTTTTTAATGGTTTAAAATTTCATTCACAGTTGTATTCAGAATTAGATTCCCACTCTCACTTCTCTGCATCTTTCTTGATTTCATGTTTTGGATATTTGACCCTCTTGTCTTTCTCCTTGATTGTAAGCACATAGAGGAGTTTTGCTCATTTCTGGGGTTCAGGAAGGGAAATAAGGAGATTGCCCAGAGGGTAATAGCTCCAGAGCACAGCTAGGGCCATTGGCCTGGCAAGGGGTTTAGAAAGCACCCCACTCCCTGCATTTCAGACAGTGATGCCTCCCTGGATTCTAGACAGGACTAGAAAATCTAATGAATTGGATCACATCTCAGGACAGGTCAGAGATGGACAGTCCTAGGTCAAGACAGAGAAAAGGGCAGGGAGAAAAAGAAGGAGAGGGAGAATAGAGAGAGGGGAAGGAGAGATGTTAGATTAGAACCTGGAAGCCAAGTCACAAAACCATGAAGCTGTAGATGAAGCTCAGTGATTTAAAGATTGTCTAGATGGCCTCAGGGGCCAGGATTAAAAGGGTCATGGTGACTGTGCTTATGTCCTGAGCAGGACAGGTGCCCAGAAGTTTGGGATTCCTGCAGACAGTCCAGGTTTCCTCACCTGAAGACCGTGAAGAGACCAGAACCAAAGACTCAGATTAGGGCTTAGCCTCTAAGCATATTCTGGTGGAGTGGGGTCAGGGGCAGTAGTTTCCCTTTGCCTTGAAATCTGACTTCACTTGAGGTTGGGTCACTAATCAACCCTGGGAGTACTTTGTCCGTTGGCTTACCATACGGATTTCTTAGAGTCCTCAGAGCTTGCAAAGCTGATAGATCAAAGGAAAGGTGCCCAGTTTAATCTGAGGTTCAGACAAACAACAAATTTTGTTTTCATTCAAGTATTTCCCATATAATATTTGAGATGTATCAGAAAATTTATTTAACTAAATGATCTGTATTTTTATTTGCTAACTGGCATCTTACTCAGAAAACATCTGGTCTACTTCCTCAGCATCTGCAAATATAATGGACAGTGGCCACATGACTCCAATTGTCTGACAACCTAATTAGAAAACCATGGCCCACTGCTAGATGACCTGATTTTGGTCTGGCAAACATGTAGGTTGAACAGCTAGTTGGAGGCAGATTCTCAAGGTGGACTCTCACCTCCCTGTCTGTGCTCTTTTGTCAGTCCTATTTTGAACTGCACTTAAAAGAACTCAGAATATACTCAAGGAACTTGGAGGACATCTCCAACATTAGTGTAAGGTGTGTCTCAAAACAAGTTTCAATTGCTATAATTCTTGTGAAACAAATGATGTTATTTGAAGGAAAAAAATCATTAAATAAATTTCTTTACATAAGCAGCATGAAAACCACCTACGAATTTGAGGGTGCAAATATTCACTGCACAGTGTAGCTTTAGGGCACCAAGGAATAAGAAGGCTGTAATAACATCACGAGCCACCAAAGCCAATATTTTACTTAAAAACTTTATTTTCCTTTTTGCTTCATGGTGTTCTTGAAGTTTTATGCCATATTTTACAACTCCGATACCTCCTATATATCTGTAGAAGAAGCTTTATGGATGTAGCCCACGGTATTTTTTTTTCTTTCTCTTTTGAGAAAAACAAACAAACAAAAAATAATAGTATTTTCTTTTTAGAAGTCTTTCAAAGTCTCCTTATCTTTTTAGGATAAAAATTTTGTTTCTTAGCACAGCCAAGGAAGCCCTTCTCTTGCTATCTCCACTACCTCTTAAATACCTCTCTGTTGCCTTCCCAGGAAAGGTCCCCAAATGCCTTGTTCTTCAACGTCTCACTGACTTGCAGGAGCATCACTTGTGTCTGGGGATCCCTTGCCTTTCATGCAGCATCAGGATAAAATACATTTGGTTATTTCAGTCTTTCTTCAATAAAATGCTCATCCTTTTTTTTTTTCACATTGTTCAAATATGTTCCAATTTGTCTCCCTCTTTTCATCATCATTTTAATTATCCAAACTAGAATTTGACATAGCATCAGAAAGGGGAACCATCACTTACTGAACTATGATAAAGAACCAAATTAAATTAACACTTCTTGAGGAAAACATCATTAGAAAATTAGCAACTATTTCACTGGTCGAAGCCTCAGAAACTCTATATTCTTGCATTTCCTCACATGCTGTCAAGTTCAATATGGTTTCTTTTTAGTCAACTTGATTGCAATTTAACACAGTTAGAGGTGAGGAGTAGATGGGAGGATCTCAACTTTCTCAGCCTATTTGTCACGTCCATCACTGTTCAATTTGAAAGACAGTCTTTCAGCTGTCAGTAGAGTCCAGCCACTGTGCTATGTGTCAGAGTCTGCAGAGAATGACACAAATTATTTACTAATGTTTAAGATAGAGCTGATACCTTTGGCAAAGTCAGAAATCAGCAAGAGAACTGAACAATGGACATGAGATCACAGGCTGTCTTTCCAAGTGGTTCATGGTCTTCAGCCTTGGTGCATCTAAATTATCTGTGGAGCTTAAGATATCAGATTTCCGGGCTTCCACTCAGAGATGCTGTCTCAGTGAGTCCTAGGTAAGATCATAGACGCTGGCTTTTATTTTTTGTAAGGAAGAATTGCACATAATTCTGTGGTTCACTAAAGTTTGGGACTCATTCTGCTGTCCATTCATTAGAGGACATGAGTCTTGACCTCCAGCCTTGCCTTCACTATTTCCAAGCCACACTGCTGAGCCTCTTCTAAGTTTCAGCTTCTTCAAATATTGAATGGGCACAATTATACCTGCACTGGCTCCTTTCAGTGATGTAATCTGTGTGAAACCACTTTCTTTATTACAGAGCTTATAATTCAAGTCATCCTTGCTAGGTGTGAGCTGTGGACAGGAGCTGTCCCCGGTCCTAGAAGCAGAACAGAAAAGATGCTCTTGTGTTTGGCTGTTAGCTGAAAGAAGTTGCTCTTCTCTTTTGACAGTTCCCTGTGGTTGGCCTTCCAGCCCCATTTAATATCTTGTCTTTGCTCTTCCCAGACCTCATGCTTGGAATGCCATTGTCTCTTCAGCTAGGAAACAATGATTGTTCTTGTATCCCTTTTATCCTTACTGTTATGTTTTTTAAATTCACATTTATTTCATTTCTTTAAATATTTTTTTTTAAATAAAAATGCCTACTAGTTTAGAAACTGGGTTTACTTATCTTTGTATTACTTATGAGAACTGGTGAAGTGCCATGTAATGAATGACAAGCAGAGGACCATTGAACTCATTCTTATATGGATGCTTCTCTGCTAACTAAAGCTCTGAGGGCTTACAAAGGCATCTTTACGGTGGATGGGACATTAAGGCACACACAGAAATAACACCTTTGTTGTTGTTTTTCAAATGTTAAGTTGTGTTTAACTTGTTGTGACCCCATGGACTGTAGTCATTAGGCTCCTCTGTCCTCCACTATCTCCCAGAGTTTGCTCAAACTCATTCATTTAATCAGAGATACTATCTAACCATCTCATCCCCTGTGACCCACTTCTTTTTTGGCCTTCAATCTTTCTCAGCATTGGGGTCTTTTCCAGTGAGTCAGCTTTTCACATCAGATGACCAAAGTATTGGAGCTTCAGCATCAGTCCTTCCAATGAATATCCAGGGTTGATTTCTTTTAGAATTGATTGGTTTAATGTCCTTGCAGTCCAAGGTACTCTCAAGAGCCTTCACCAGCATCACAATTCAAAAGCATCAGTTCTTTAGCACTCAGCCTTCTTTTATGGATCAACTCTCACATCCATACATGACTATTGGAAAAATTCAGTACATGCAGAAAGAACAGTAGAACAGTGTTCATTGTTATTAAACAATCTCTTTTCTTGGAATTCAGATATAATAAAAGTTTAGAGAAGATTTTTTTTTTTAACGGACTAAGCCACAGTCACTGTGAATAAATACTCATGGTTTCTCCAAAGGTTGAATAGGAATGAGGTGAGTTAAAAAGATGAAGAGGAATATTCAATATGGGGGAAAAGTCAAAGGCTGAAAGAGGTGCCAAGAGACCATATCTGCCATAAAACCCATTCCTGAGAATCTGTGTATCACTTAACTCTTACTTTCCCATTAAATCACATTTTAACTTTAAAAGTTTTATCTCCTAACCAGAGGTACCTGATATCCTATAAATAAAGGATAGTCTTGTATTTGCAAGTGGTATCTGGCTTCCCTCAAATACAATCTTAGAAATTACAGAATTGAAATAGGATACCAACTGTATCAGAAACAGAGAGCCTTAGCCATGACATGCATGATGTCCTGTGAACTAAAATCCCCTTGACATTGTTCTGGACAGTGATATACAGTTTAAAGAACTGAAAAATCAGCTTCCCTGAATCCTTGCCAGTTGCTTCTGTTCAGCCCCCAGGGTCCCTTACACAAATTAGCAATTATTTTTCTTTCAGTGGACATATAGTTTTCAACTTTTTAAACCCTGATATTTACAATTCTTTCTTTAAGTGTCCAAATTACTTTGTGAAATTGTTTTGTATTTTAGTGGCATTATGAAGGTTTTATATGCATGAATACAGAGGAAAGACTTAGGCTTCAAATTTTCACCTAAAGTTCTGAAGGTAAATGCATTTTGCAGCTATTAGAATGCCTAAGCTTGGCTTGTTGATTTCTTTTTAATGGTTTAAAATTTCATTCACAGTTGTATTCAGAATTAGATTCCCACTCTCACTTCTCTGCATCTTTCTTGATTTCATGTTTTGGATATTTGACCCTCTTGTCTTTCTCCTTGATTGTAAGCACATAGAGGAGTTTTGCTCATTTCTGGGGTTCAGGAAGGGAAATAAGGAGATTGCCCAGAGGGTAATAGCTCCAGAGCACAGCTAGGGCCATTGGCCTGGCAAGGGGTTTAGAAAGCACCCCACTCCCTGCATTTCAGACAGTGATGCCTCCCTGGATTCTAGACAGGACTAGAAAATCTAATGAATTGGATCACATCTCAGGACAGGTCAGAGATGGACAGTCCTAGCTCAAGACAGAGAAAAGGGCAGGGAGAAAAAGAAGGAGAGGGAGAATAGAGAGAGGGGAAGGAGAGATGTTAGATTAGAACCTGGAAGCCAAGTCACAAAACCATGAAGCTGTAGATGAAGCTCAGTGATTTAAAGATTGTCTAGATGGCCTCAGGGGCCAGGATTAAAAGGGTCATGGTGACTGTGCTTATGTCCTGAGCAGGACAGGTGCCCAGAAGTTTGGGATTCCTGCAGACAGTCCAGGTTTCCTCACCTGAAGACCGTGAAGAGACCAGAACCAAAGACTCAGATTAGGGCTTAGCCTCTAAGCATATTCTGGTGGAGTGGGGTCAGGGGCAGTAGTTTCCCTTTGCCTTGAAATCTGACTTCACTTGAGGTTGGGTCACTAATCAACCCTGGGAGTACTTTGTCCGTTGGCTTACCATACGGATTTCTTAGAGTCCTCAGAGCTTGCAAAGCTGATAGATCAAAGGAAAGGTGCCCAGTTTAATCTGAGGTTCAGACAAACAACAAATTTTGTTTTCATTCAAGTATTTCCCATATAATATTTGAGATGTATCAGAAAATTTATTTAACTAAATGATCTGTATTTTATTTGCTAACTGGCATCTTACTCAGAAAACATCTGGTCTACTTCCTCAGCATCTGCAAATATAATGGACAGTGGCCACATGACTCCAATTGTCTGACAACCTAATTAGAAAACCATGGCCCACTGCTAGATGACCTGATTTTGGTCTGGCAAACATGTAGGTTGAACAGCTAGTTGGAGGCAGATTCTCAAGGTGGACTCTCACCTCCCTGTCTGTGCTCTTTTGTCAGTCCTATTTTGAACTGCACTTAAAAGAACTCAGAATATACTCAAGGAACTTGGAGGACATCTCCAACATTAGTGTAAGGTGTGTCTCAAAACAAGTTTCAATTGCTATAATTCTTGTGAAACAAATGATGTTATTTGAAGGAAAAAAATCATTAAATAAATTTCTTTACATAAGCAGCATGAAAACCACCTACGAATTTGAGGGTGCAAATATTCACTGCACAGTGTAGCTTTAGGGCACCAAGGAATAAGAAGGCTGTAATAACATCACGAGCCACCAAAGCCAATATTTTACTTAAAAACTTTATTTTCCTTTTTGCTTCATGGTGTTCTTGAAGTTTTATGCCATATTTTACAACTCCGATACCTCCTATATATCTGTAGAAGAAGCTTTATGGATGTAGCCCACGGTATTTTTTTTTCTTTCTCTTTTGAGAAAAACAAACAAACAAAAAATAATAGTATTTTCTTTTTAGAAGTCTTTCAAAGTCTCCTTATCTTTTTAGGATAAAAATTTTGTTTCTTAGCACAGCCAAGGAAGCCCTTCTCTTGCTATCTCCACTACCTCTTAAATACCTCTCTGTTGCCTTCCCAGGAAAGGTCCCCAAATGCCTTGTTCTTCAACGTCTCACTGACTTGCAGGAGCATCACTTGTGTCTGGGGATCCCTTGCCTTTCATGCAGCATCAGGATAAAATACATTTGGTTATTTCAGTCTTTCTTCAATAAAATGCTCATCCTTTTTTTTTTTTTCACATTGTTCAAATATGTTCCAATTTGTCTCCCTCTTTTCATCATCATTTTAATTATCCAAACTAGAATTTGACATAGCATCAGAAAGGGGAACCATCACTTACTGAACTATGATAAAGAACCAAATTAAATTAACACTTCTTGAGGAAAACATCATTAGAAAATTAGCAACTATTTCACTGGTCGAAGCCTCAGAAACTCTATATTCTTGCATTTCCTCACATGCTGTCAAGTTCAATATGGTTTCTTTTTAGTCAACTTGATTGCAATTTAACACAGTTAGAGGTGAGGAGTAGATGGGAGGATCTCAACTTTCTCAGCCTATTTGTCACGTCCATCACTGTTCAATTTGAAAGACAGTCTTTCAGCTGTCAGTAGAGTCCAGCCACTGTGCTATGTGTCAGAGTCTGCAGAGAATGACACAAATTATTTACTAATGTTTAAGATAGAGCTGATACCTTTGGCAAAGTCAGAAATCAGCAAGAGAACTGAACAATGGACATGAGATCACTGCTTTCTCATTTAAAATTGCAAAGAATCAAACACTAAATACGAAATTAAAAAAAAAACAACAATGACAATCCTAATTTAACTTTTATAAATCACCTTTTGGTGTTTATCCAAATAAGTTTATTCAAATAAATTTTTTCTTCTTTCTAAGCAGCATAGCATAAGTACTTCCTAGTTTCTACATATTCCTAGCAATTAACATTTTAAAGCTACCTATAGTATAATTTTGTTGTTCAACTATCACATATTTAAATCATCTTATGACATTTGGATTGCTAAATTTCCAATACTACAGGCAATGCATAGACATTGACATTCTTTAGGAATTATTTCTAAAAGTGAATTTTCTGTGTGAAAGATTTTAAGCATTTTTAGTTCTTAACTTTGCCAATTGATTTTCCTCCAAAAGCATTTATAATTTAAAATGCCACTAGCATTGCAGGACATGAATGTTCCAGTTTCACTACAACATTGAAGTCATTGATTTAGGACTTAATTTTGGTATAAAAAGTAGTTTCATCAGTTGATCTATTTAGTGAGGATACTCACTATTTCATTTGCTTAATACTTTTTATTTTTGTCTAAGTTATTTATTCTTATCTTTCCCCCATATTTTTTATTAGTAGGCTTGTGCATTTATTACAAATTTGAAAGATGAGTTATTAAAAGCCATATAATTTTATGTCAGATGTGGGCTGATCCTGATAGAAAGGAATAGCTGGAGAAAGAGAGTTCCCAGTTAAGGGAACAGAAAGTGAAAACTTCCTGATGCTGTCATTTTAAGGAAATAGCAAGGAGACCTAGGTGCTTTGCATAGGTGATCAGGGAGAAACTGTCAGGAGATGGAAGTGGACAGGGAGCTAGGCCAAGATCACGGATAACACCTTGCCAGCCATGGTACAAAATCTCTGGTTTTATTCTAAGCATCTCAGAAAGCCATTATGTGTTTTTCTAAAATTCTTCTTGTTTTATTTCAACGTTTTATTGTGACTTTGGGGGCAAGCTTTTTTTTTTGCATATGGAAATCTTTACTTAGCCAGTATTCTATACCACACATAACTCACTTTGGAGTATAGAAAATTAATTTTCTATTACTTAAAGCTTAACATTCAGAAAACTAAGATCATGGCATCCAGTCCCATCACTTCATGGCAGATAGATGGGGAAACAGTGGAAACAGTGGCTGACTTTATTTTTCTGGGCTCCAAAATTATTGCAGATGGTGATTGCAGTCATGAAATTAAAAGATGGTTACTCCTTGGAAGGAAAGTTATGACCAATCTAGACAGCATATTAAAAAGTAGAGACATTACTTTGCCAACAAAGGTCCATCTAGTCAAGGCTATGTTTTTTCCAGTGGTTATATATGGATGTGAGAGTTGGACTATAAAGAAAGCTGAGCACCGAAGAATTGGTGCTTTTGAACTGTGGTGCTGGAGAAAACTCTTGAGAATCCCTTGGACTGCAATGAGATTCAACCAGTCCATACGAAAGGAGATCAGTCCTGGGTGTTCATTAGAAGGACTGATGTTGAGGTTGAAACTCCAGTACTTTGGCCACCTTATGCAAAAAGCTGACTCATTGGAAAACATGCTGATGCTGGAAAAGATTGAGGGCAGGAGGAGAAGGGAACAACAGAGGATGAGATGGTTGGATGGCATCATCGACTCAATGGACATGGGTTTGGGTGGCCTCCGGGAGTTAGTGATGGACAGGGAGGCCTGGCGTGCTGCAGTTCATGGGATCACAAAGAGTCAGACGTCACTGAGCAACTGAACTGAACTGAACTGAAATGCAAACATTTCCTTTCTAAAATTTTGATTTTGATTTTATATTGGAATATAGTTGATTTATAAGGTTGTGTTATTTTCAAGTGTATAACAAAGTGATTCAGTTGTATATATATCCATTCTTTTTCAGATTCTTTTCTCATATAGTTTATTATAGAAGAGACTTCGAAAACAAACCTATGGTTACCAAAGGGGAAAGGGGAGTGTAAACTAGGTCCTGGGACCAACACACAGACACTACTATATATAAAATAGATAACCAATAAAGATTCACTGCAGAGCACATGGAATTCTACTCCTCTTTTTTTTTTTTTTCATATACCTACTATCTTTACTTTACCTTCTTCCTCTTTCTCCTCCTCCACCTTCTTTACTCACAGTTATCAGTGATTAGAAGTCAGGTCAATAGCAAATCAATATGATGAGGGCAAGAATTGGTGTTACTGATGAGGAAAAAATAAAATATATTGGTATAAGTTTGTCTAAGGTCACGCCACTGTTGTGAATGGTCCAAGCTTAGAGTCAGTCTGGTGCCTTCCCTGCCACACCACATAAGGTGAGCTTAGCACAACCAAAGTTTGAGGGAAGCCTCAGCACAAACACCTCTGAGAGTCTTCCAAGTGCTCAAAAGAAATCATTGTCTTTTCCTCTATTTAACATGTTGTCTAGATTTTTATTTGCTCTTCATGTCAAGTCATGAGGCTAATTCTGTAGCATTCATGCACACTTTCCATGAATATATTCACTGCTGTATTTGTCAGATAAAATTCCAATTACTTTGTATTCTTTTTAGACAATATGCTTCCTGCTGCGGGTGTGGAGCTCACTCTGGGAACAGGCTTTTAAAGAATCATAATTGTTTGGTTTATGATACACCATGAAACTCTAAGACAAAACCGTATTTTAGTAGCATCTGCTGTCACCAATAGAGTTAAGCCTTTTGTCAGCAGGGGTTTATGATTGCTTAAAAAATCACCAGAGAGTTAAAATTTAGCCTAAAAGCTGACTGCGCAGGAGCAATTTTTCTGCTATGAAATATACTTTGTAAGTAGCAATAGGTTACTTTTTTAATCATTTTTTGTTGCTATTCCCTAACTTAAAACAACTTCAATAAATAAGAAAGGAAAGGCCTCAGCATTTTATTCTACGCTAATGACTAACATCTTCTGTTTATCAAAGCTACCCGAAAACTTGGGGAAACACTGGAGAAGTGTGTGTGTGTGTGTTTGTCACTCAGTTGTGTCCCACTGAGCAACCACATGGAGTAACCTGCAAAGCTATTCTGTCCATGGAATTCTCCAGGCAATAATTTTGGAGTAGGTTGTCATGCACTTCTCCAGGGGATCTTCCTGACCCAGGGATCGAACTCAGGTCTCCTGTGGCATCCTGTTAATGAGGGACATGGTGAAGGCCCTTTCTGGTATGGGTGATATACCAATGCATGGATTTTATCATTTAATCATGGAATCTTTGATAGATACAGTTGGAGCTTAACATTCACACTGTACGTATATGAAATCTTAAACATTTCCAGTATGAAAAAAAAATGTTTCCAATAGACCTAGGTGATAAAATAGGAGCATGTGTCTAACATTATACCCAAGAAATCAAATAATTTCAAGCAAATAGGATAAGCCTGAGTTGTTTCTATGAAGATGTATTCTTAACACTCCAGCTTTAAGAGAATCTCTCAGACCCAGTTATCTGGATTTATAAGATATCGGAGGACATTTTTATTTTCCACTGAAACAACATTCAGTCACAAAACCAGGTTGTTCTGACATTCATTAGTGCTAAGTGCTCAGAAATGCAAGAGGACTGCTCTCAAAGTGATTGCAATTAATTCTGGAGAAAAAAAATTCACAGAAAAAGCAAGTAAATAATAATTCAAGGCAAATGGAAGGGATTGAGGAAAAAGTGACCGTTTGTGCTGTGCATTCCCCCCCCCCCCCTTTTTTTTTTTCGTGGTAGATCCCCACACCACTTTTTGGAGTTGTGTGATATTAATTCAAAGCAAATTGGAGTAAAGATTTACTCTGATTATTCCTAACTACTTTCTCTAATCACAGCCTAACTATCCCATGTGCAGTGAAACATCCTGGTGTTCCCCATGGGCCTTCCCAGTCTTCCATCCTGACTGCTTCAGAACCCACCAGGTTTGATCTGATGCCCTTGTTTTTATTCTATGACATTCTGTATATACCATGTTATAGCACTAAACACATACAACTTGAAATTCTTCCAATGTAACCTGTGGGAAAACAAACTATGTCTACTGTGCCCATAACTTTGTCCTTTTGCCCAGAACTGTTCTTACAAGATGCTAGAAGCTTAAATAGTATTTGATGAGGACATGAATGAACACATAAATGAAAGGAGAGCCACCGAAAGGCTGATAAGTACACTCAATCGATTTCTTCAGTAATATCTGAGAATATCTGGGCTTCCCAGGTGGTGCTAGTGGTTAAAAACAAAAAACAAAAAACACTCACCTGCCAGTGTAGGAGACATAAGAGACACTGGTTCAATCCCTAGGTTGGGAAAAACCCCTGGAGGAAGGCATGGCCATCCACTTCAGTATCCTTGCTGGACACGACTGAAGCAACTTAGAACACACCATGCATGCATCTTCAGATCTACATTCTTGTCCTCCTAAATTACCTGTGAGAAGCCTTTTTGGCCTTTCAGCTAACAGCAAGTGTAGTATGGGGGCTTCACAGGTGGCACAATGGTAAATAATTTTCTTGGCAATGCAGGAAATGCAAGAGACACAAGTTTGATCCCTGGATTAGGAAGATTGCCTGGAGTAGGAAATGGCAACCCACTCCAGTATTCTTACCTGAAAAATTCCTCTTTCCTCCTGGAAAGAGGAGCCTGGTGAGCTACTGTCCACGGAGTCGGAGTCGCAAAGAGTTGACTTTGAGAGTACAACTTCTCTATGATAATTAGTACTGTTCTTCCCTTACCTATAGTTAAGTAACACCCGGTGACATCTTGCCCTGTTTTATCTTAGGGTTTGTTAGTCTCTTTTAGTGACTTCAGCACAATTCAAGATAGCTTTCTCATCTTCCTCAAATCAGTTGTGCAAGATTTAAGTAAGCTTAGTTGCTGCCTTATTTGAACATAAGAATGTTGAATTTGGAGAAGTGCAGATATGCCCCGATGCAAATGTTTGGTACAAAGGAGAAGGGGCCAATTTCAAGTTAGACGAATCAAGGATGCCCCTCAGCATATAATCAACGATTTACGGGGAAAAAAGTGAAGAAAAGGGAATACATGCTTTAAAAAGACATTTAGATTCTGTAATAACCTAAATGGGAAAGAATTTGAAAAAGAATAGATACATGTAAATAACTCAATCATTTTGCTGTATACCTGAAATTAGCAGAACATTGTTAATCAATTCAGAGTCAAATATAAAATAAAATTTTTTTTAATTTGGTTCTCACTGCAAGAAAAAAAAATGTAGCTATGTGTGATATATATTAAATTATTGTGATAATCATTTTGTAATACATACACATATCAAATTATATTATACACCTTAAACTATTAATAATATAATGCTATATATCAATTATATCTCAAGTTAAAAGTAAAAAGCATTTATAGAATCTGTAGCATCAGGAGGAAACCAATATGGCAAATAAGATAGATGTTAGAGGATCTGATGCTGGCTGATGACCCCTAGGAACACTTGGCTAAAAACCCAAATTACTATTGGTTAGAATTCTCTATTATCTTTTAGATCTTGACTTCCTTAGATTAGGGGGTAGCAGGTGTACAGTGGAAGGCTTAGTTCATTGCAGGTAACTGGAAAAGGCTATGGTTACTTAAGGGTTGAGCAACTGACATACAATTCTGCAATATTGAAGCTACACAATAAATATGAAATTTTCACAAATGAGTGGAATTCAGTCTTTCTAAAAACAACATTTTATATGCTCTAGAACAAGAGCAAAAGTTTCCCAGAGGTGGGTCTTTTATATAGTTTTAGGTTTAGATTTTTTCTGGACAGGTTAGCTTCTGGGTCATAATGTTTCTCCTTGAATATATCAATTATATCTCAAGTTAAAAGTAAAAAGCATTTATAGAATCTGTAGCATCAGGAGGAAACCAATATGGCAAATAAGATAGATGTTAGAGGATCTGATGCTGGCTGATGACCCCTAGGAACACTTGGCTAAAAACCCAAATTACTATTGGTTAGAATTCTCTATTGTCTTTTAGATCTTGCTTCCTTAGATTAGGGGGTAGCAGGTGTACAGTGGAAGGCTTAGTTCATTGCAGGTAACTGGAAAAGGCTATGGTTACTTAAGGGTTGAGCAACTGACATACAATTCTGCAATATTGAAGCTACACAATAAATATGAAATTTTCACAAATGAGTGGAATTCAGTCTTTCTAAAAACAACATTTTATATGCTCTAGAACAAGAGCAAAAGTTTCCCAGAGGTGGGTCTTTTATATAGTTTTAGGTTTAGATTTTTTCTGGACAGGTTAGCTTCTGGGTCATAATGTTTCTCCTTGTATATATTAGAGCACCTTAAGAAGACAGAGACAGGCCAGGAAAAGGCAGTCTTGCCTTAATATGAGTGGTAAAATGCATTTTTAAATTTACTTTTGAATGACAAGTTTCATGTTTTAAAATAGCAGACATTTTCAAATTCCTTGGAGGCTCTTTAGTAATAGGGAGGCAGGGAGAGAGCAGGACTAGAATCAGAATCTAAAGGTATGGATTTCTAGAACTGACGACTGCAAGGAGCTTTGCTCTAAATGGGAGCAGGGGAATTTTAATCCCTACAGTATAAGAAATACAATCTTCTTATTCTTGTGAGTTTGCAGTTTCCTTACTGTTCCTCAAAAAAAAAAAAAGTAATTTGGATCCAAAGAGATAGCTGGAACTTGGTCTGTGATAAACTTTGTAAAATTCAGGTACTTACAGTAATGAGTGTCACTGTTTCCTTGATATACTGATCATACACTTTATTATTCTTAAACAGAAACTTGCTAAGAAAAAGGAGAAGAAATTAAAACTTTAAATAAAACAAAAAGAAAAGAAGAAATTTATAAAACAAAATATTAAATGTTCATAAATTGTTCTGAGAGATATTGAGAAATAAACCTTATCTTATCTCTACCCCACCAAACGCAACTATAACTGTCTTAAACAGAAGGCATAAAGCAGCTACCTGCGGACTCTGAAAAGTAAACGGTCTTTTACAAAAATTAAATAAAAATGAATCATAGTCAACCTGTCTGACTTCAGGCTCTACTACAAAGCCCCAGTCATCAAGACAGTATGGTACTGGCACAAAAACAGAAATATAGGTCAACAGAACAAAATAGAAAGCTCAGAGATAAATCCACACACCTATGGACACCTTATCTTTGACAAAGGAGGCAAGAATATACAATGGAGAAAAGACAATCTCTTTTAACAAGTGGTGCTGGGAAAACTGGTCAACCACTAGTAAAAGAATGAAACTAGAACACTTTCTAACACCATACAAAAAAAATAAACTCAGACTGGATTCAAGATCTAAATGTAAGACCAGCAACTATAAAACTCCTAGAGGAAAACATAGGCAAAACACTCTCCGACAAAAATCACAGTAGGATCCTCTATGACCCACATCCCAGAATATTGGAAATAAAAGCAAAAATAAACAAATGGGACCTAATTAAAATTAAAAGCTTGTGCACAACTAAGGAAACTGTAAGCAAGGTGAAAAGACAGCCTTCAGAATGGAAGAAAATAATAGCAAATGAAGCAACTGACAAAGAACTAATCTCAAAAATATACAAGCAACTCCTGCAGCTCAATTTCAGAAAAATAAATGACCCAATGAAAAAATGGGCCGAAAAACTAAGTAGATATTTCTTCAAATAAGAAGTTAACCAAATGAATTAAAAAAATTATATACACACAAAAGCCTGAACACTAATATTGAGTCACTTTATTTATAATGGCTAGAACTAGAAGGAGCCAAAAAGTCCTTTAATATGTGAAGATTGCTAAACTGTTACACAGTCATACAATGGAATGCTCTTTGGTGATAAAAACAAATAAGGTATCAGTCCGTGCAAAGACATAGATGAATACCAAACTTCTATGGCTACGTGAAGGAAGCCAGTGTGAAATATTACATACTGTCTGATTATTTACATGAACTGGGAGAAAAAACAAACCCAGAGAGATGGCAGATGAATGGTTGCCAGGAAAAAAGTAGAAATGGTGACATTTTATTTTCTTGGGCTCCAAAATCCCTGCAGACCGTGGCTGCAGCCATGAAATTAAAAGATGCTTCCTCCTTGGAGGAAAAGCTATGACAAACCTAGATAGCAAGTTAAAAAGCATAGACATCACTTTGCCAACAAAGGTCCATATAGTCAAAGCCATGGTTTTTCCAGTAGTCACATATGGATGTGAGAGTTGGACCATAAAGAAAGCTGAGCACCGAAGAATTGATCCTTTTGAATTGCAATGCTGGAGAAGACTCTTGAGAGTCCCTTGGACAGCAAGGAAATCAAACCAGTCAATCCTAAAGGGAATCATCCCTGGATACTCATTGGAAGGACTGATGCTGAAGCTGAATCTCCAATGTTTTGGCCACCTGATATGAAGGACTGACTCATCAGACCCTGATGCTGGGAAAGACTGAAAGAGAAGACTCTTGAGAGTCCCTTGGACAGCAAGGAAATCAAACCAGTCAATCCTAAAGGGAATCATCCCTGGATACTCATTGGAAGGACTGATGCTGAAGCTGAATCTCCAATGTTTTGGCCACCTGATATGAAGGACTGACTCATCAGACCCTGATGCTGGGAAAGACTGAAGGCAGGAGGAGAATGTGTGACAGAGGATGAGATGTTTGGATGGAATCACTGACTCAATGGATAGGAGTTTGAACAAACTCTGGGGAATAGTGGAAGCCTATTGTGCTGCAGTTCATGGGGTTGCAGAGTTGGACTTGACTTAGCAGCCAAACAACACTGCTTTGGTGATGAAAATTAAAAAGATATATAACCTGGAAATCTTTTGTAGAAAAATGATATATTTCATATATGACAATGATTATTTGAATAACCACACATTTCTCATCAAAAAATATGGAAGTCAAAGGACATAGAACAGCTTTTTTAAGATTCAGAAAAGATTATCAAAATGGGATTTTATGAACAGAAAAAATAACCTTCATGAATAAGAATGAAATAAATATTCTCAAATAATGACAACTAAGAGAATTACAGGACAAGATCTAAAAGAAATGTTAAACTAAGTTTTTCA
>SJYC01076985.1:0-13269 GCA_006408675.1 Madoqua kirkii
TCTTACACTTTAAGGAGAAGGTGGAAAAACAAAAAACAAACAAACAACTGCCCAGCTACTGTAAGAAATAGGAAACTGAACTTCAGAGATTCAAAGGAACTTTGTGACCTTTCTTCACAGTGAGCAGTTGAAGCACCCAGGGATCTTGACTGGTGCAGGTTATTGAGCTGGGCAGTGACCAGACCTGTGTTAGAATATAGGTGCCATGGCTCCTGGTAATGTGTCTTTTCTGTCCACATGCCCTGGACCCTGCAGGGAAATTATGGAAGGAGGTGAGGTTGTACAAGGCAGAACTGCTTTCATCTGTTTTCTGTAAAATGCTTCCACAAATGATCTCATCTGAAGAAAGGATTTTGAACCTAGCAAGTTACACTTGACCCTTTAAAACTATAATGCTTTCCAATTAAGGCAAAATTCAATTACTGGCATAGTATACATAGAAAAGTACACATGGATTATCGCTCTAGAAAGGAGAATTTGTACAATTCCATGAATAACCCAGAAGACAAGTTATGAATGCAAGTCTCTCAATGTAAGCAATGGATGACTTTAATCTTAGTGACATTTTCTTTTTTTAATACTCAGTGCTAATTGGGTTATCCTGGATGGTGGGCTATTTCTCAGCACAGATTCTGCTTAGAAAGAAAATCTGCATCTTACTGACTCGAGGCCAAGCCACTTTGCTCAGCCAGAAATATGTTTCTATTTTGTTTAAGTACATGAAGTATGTCCTATTTTACAATGTATTTACCATCATGGGTAAGGAGAATAAAAGAGAGAATTCAATAAATAACTAACTTTGCTATTTGATCTGCTCAAACATTTAATTTCTTTAGGTTTCCATAAGAGGAGACTTCCAAGCTTTTCTTCTGGTTGATTCTAATTTAATTATTTTTTCATAGAATGCAGGGATGGGTGAGTTCTCTTTTTTCTTTCCTAATCTTTAATTTCCTTGTTTGAACAGAGAAAATTTACATTGTAATTGGATACTACTACTACTATTACTACTACTAAGTCACTTCAGTCATGTCTGACTCTGTGAGACCCCATAGACATCAGCCCACCAGGCTCCCCCGTCCCTGGGATTCTCCAGGCAAGAACACTGGAATGGACTGCCATTGCCTTCTCCAAGGCATGCAAGTGAAAAGTGAAAGTGAAGTCGCTCAGTCATGTCCGACCCTCAGCGACCCCATGGACTGCAGCCTTCCAGGCTTCTCCTTCGATGAGATTTTCCAGGCAAGGTTACTGGAGTGGGGTGCCATTGCCTTCTCCTTGTAATTGGATAAGTACATTCAAGTTGACTTAAGTGGCTAGAACACATGTGGAGAATAAAAAGATGCAAATAGTGAAGAAAAATTGGGTGATGTAGATTTACACGTAAGTATGCAGTAAATGATCCACCTGCAGTGTAGGAGACCTGGGTCAGGAAGACCCCCTGGAGAAGGGAGTGGCTACCCACTCCAGTATTCTTGCCTGGAGAATGCTATGGACAGAGGAGCCTGGCAGGCTACATCTGTGAAGTCAGAAAGAGTTGAACACACTGAGAGACTAATGCTTTCACTTTCACATATGTTTGAGCAAATGTTAACGCTTCCAGAATCATAGCAGCTTTCCTAATGCTTGTAGTTTTATAATCTAACACTTTTCATCTCCTTCTCTCATGGTTGATTAGAACTTTTTTGAAAAAAAAATCTTCACCCATTAAACGACTTGTTATTTACAGGTATTTAATAGAACCCAGATGTCTCAGTGGTAAAGAATCCACTTGCCAAAGCAGGAGATGGGAGTTCAATCCCTGGGTTGGTAAGATCCCCTGGAGAAGGAAATGGCAACCCATTCTAGCATTCTTGCCTAGATAACCCAGTGGACTGAGGATCCTGGTGGGCTACAGTTCACGGGGTCGCAAAAAGATAGGACTGAGCAACTGAGCACACACACAGCACTCACACAGAGGCAACGGAACCTTAAAGGACATCAGCAAAATAAACTAATTTGGTAATATGAGCTGCACATTCCCTAGAAAATTTGCCATATGCTGGGAACAGATTGCTTAGTCTAAGTAGGAGTCATTGCGCAAATAAGGGATAAAAGTTGATACTAGAAACTAGCTAAGGCTCTGATTTAGTACCTCTTTCCTGCAGCCATAATGGTCTAGAGATAGCATTTTCTCAATAGTCTGCAATGACTCCAGTGGGATTTTCCCCCTTAGGCTTATTCTATTTGCTGTTGGTAATGTACTGCACTCTGAGTGTGTAATTCCTATGGGAAGAGTCAGATAGAACTGGGGAAATGCTCTTGGAAAAGGTCTGCTTAGGAAGAGCTGGACTTGTGTGGATGTACAAGGCCAGCCCTCCACACTCTTGCATGGATTACTGTGACTGCTTCTCCCAGGGAAATTCCTGAAGAAAGGTGGCAGACAGAAGCAGCTTACCCTGCCATCCCAGTCTCCCTGGATGAGATAAGTCCTAAGATCAGCCAAGAGCCCCAGCAAGTGATGTCAGAGAACCAAAAAAGAACTCTCAACAACTCCTTGTAAACCCTGCACCAAGAGGTGTCATCAAGCCTAGAATGATTCTGGGAGCCCAAGGGACAATCCTTCTTAGTATCTGTCTGATAAAGCTCAAGGCTTTCAAAAGAACTTATCTCTTTTTTTAGCCAACAACTGATGATAGACTCCAGAGTCTTTTATTTTAAAGCTTTTACTAAGAAAATTTTGCAATTATAAATCTTCCTCTGTTCCTTTGAGATATATTCTTAGGTATCTGCATCTCCTGGGGCTTCCCTGGTGGCTCAGTGGTAAAGAATCCACCTGCCAATGCAAGAGACACAAGTTAGATTCCTGGGTCTGGAAGATCCCCTGGAGAAGGAAATAGCAACCCACTCCAGTATTTTTGACTGGGAAATCCAATGGACAGAGGAGACTGGTGGGCTACAGTCTACAGGGTCACAAAAGAGTTGGATACAACTTAGGGACTAAACAACAACAATCTTCATCTTCTATAAACCAGCAGAGTCTTTCTTAAGAACTTGAAAGTCATTCATTCAAAATGTAGACATCAGAACAGGTAAGGCCTCCCAGTCTCTGAGGGAAGACAGATTCCTAACTTTAGTAACTGGTGGCTAGCAGACACAACTGGCTTAATCATTTTACTGACAAACTGACCTTCTTACCTACATTTTGTGATTCTTTTTCTTATCTCTCTGACTACACTTGAGTCCCTGCTTAGTCCCTCTTCTACTCCCTCAATCTTTCTTTAAAATGTCCAGTTACCTCTGGAACAAAGCTCTTCCCTCTACATTCAGTAGTTATTGAGTAAAATCTCACCCATGAGGAGGGGAAACCTCCAGATAATAACACCTTTTAGTCCCAGAATCAGTTGTAACATTTTAGAACATTATAGATGTCCTAAGACTCAGCTCAGAACAAGGGAAAGTAGCAATGGGAATTTGATGGCTATCTCTGCAGTTCTAAAAGAAAAATAGCAGTTATGTCTCCTGAATTTAAAATACTCAAAATACACATTGACATGGAAATGTTAATGCACTTCACTATTTTTGCCTGGAAACTTCTATGGAGAGAAGAACCTGGAGGGCCCCAGTTCATGGAGTCATAAAAAACCAGACAAAACTGGTCAACTGAACACAATGTAACCAAAAGTGGGAGCTAGCTACTTACCCCTCAAAAGCCAAAAAAGAAACTAGGTTGGTGGAAGGAAAAACATTTTGTATGCTGACCACTGGTGTGTGAGGAAGGGTGACACCTACCTGTCCAAAGGCCAACTCCCCTTTGGGCAAGAACTTCTATAGACAAAGAGAGGGGAATATATGCAGAAACAACACATTCAGCTTACAGTCATCTGGAAATGGATCGTCTGTGGTCTGACCAGCATCATCCTGATTGTTTTAAGTGCAATTAATCTTCATTTCCATGGTCAGTTTGTTTCCATTTCTTTAAGGTCAGTTCTCATAATTGTGGCAGCTTATGTCATGGCTACAGTCTGGTCATCGTTTAGTTAAATTTCTTCTACCTGGTGGGGGTTTCAGTGTCTACAAGGCAGTGCACAGGATATGGCTCAGAATATTATCTGTAGCCATTGAGAAAAATCTAAATGGCCCTGACTATGCTTAACGTCCATCTAGTCAACGCTATGGTTCCTGTGGTCATGTATGGATGTGAGAGCTGGACTGTTAAGAAGGCTGAGCACTGAAGAATTGATGCTTTTGAACTGTGGTGTTGGAGAAAACTCTTGAGAGTCCCTTGGACTGCAAGGAGATCCAACCAGTCCATTCTGAAGATCAGCCCAGGGATTTCTTTGGAGGGAATGATGCTGAAGCTGAAACTCCAATATTTTGGCCACCTCATGTGAAGAGTTGACTCATTGGAAAAGACTCTGATGCTGGGAGGGATTGGGGGCAGGAGGAGAAGGGGACAACCGAGGATGAGATGGCTGGATGGCATCACTGACTCAATGGACGTGAGTCTGAGTGAACTCCGGGAGATGATGATGGACAGGGAGGCCTGGTGTGCTGCAATTCATGGGGTCGTGGAGAGTCGGACATGACAGCGACTGAACTGAACTGAACTGAACTGATGCTTAATGACTACATTATTATTATTTGGTCTCCTTTGTTTTCTTTTTTTCTTTCTGCATTTTCTCACTTCTCTTATGAAGCTTATTCTCTGGCTAAAGTATTTCCAAAGGCAAAAGGCAGGCAGAGGACATCAGGGGCAAGGACCATAGGTTTCTTCTCTGTTTCAATACTTCAAACTTACAAATTACTAAGTTACTGGTTTTAGTAATGCAGTTTTCTGTCCATGGCAAAAGCCATGTCTTCTTGGCATTCTGAGGAGGGAATGAAACAGGTGCTAAATAGAAATTATCTAAATTGAATTTAAATCTTTATCTCACTAAAATATACACAACATTTGAAAATCATAAAACCAGAAAAGCAAGCATCTAAGGTTTTTTCAATGGCAATGAAGATATCATATTCCATAGCTGAACTTTTTCTTGATTTACCTTGGGATAGAGGGATGTGAAGTCTTTCTTCAGCTTTACTTTTTATGCAGGGATGTCAAGGACATCCTGGGATATTAATCAAGTAGTGTTTTAATTTTGCCCATAAATTTAAGCTACATGTGTGATATCACCATACATAATAGGGCAAATAAGTTTGAGTTTATTTTATCAATGAGATCATTTTTCCAAATGGAGACATTACTTTTGTTTTCTTAAGTAGAAGGAAAAAAATTCAGCAAAGTAAATTTATCTGCATGAAGTTGAGCAGAAAGTTGAGTTCAGAGAGAGTGGCTAGGTGTCTGGGGGCTGTTAGCTGAGAGGAGACACCCATTCAATACTTCACTGTGTGGTGTCAATAGTGTATATGTGTGTGTGTGTGTGTGTGTGTGTGTGTGTGTGTGTGTGTGTATTCTCTGTCTGTCATCCTTTTCCTTCTGTCATTGATATCATTTTTCCAAGGTTCTGTGCTGATGGGAGAATTTTAGTTGCTCTAATCAGAAAGAGAAAAACCAACCAGCTGTGGATCACTACTGCAAATATTGCCTTCAGAGCAGATAGGTTGACCATTGACAGGCTGTGCATGAATGTCAGCTGTGCAGTACATTCTACCCAGCAACTGGACTGTGCCATAGTATGTATAATGAAACTTTTAGCTGCTTATATCTAGTCCAAAAGAGTATCATATATATTTTGCTTCATATGTTAAGAAAAAAGTATAGAAGAAGATTTTGTTATTATTAAATTGCTGTCGTGTTTGACCCTTTCTGACCCCATTGACTGTTGCTCACCAGCTCCTCTGTGCATGGGATTCTCCAGACAAGAGTGGGTTGCCAGGGGGTTACCATTTCCTTCTCCAGGGGATCTTTCTGATTCAGGGGTTGAACCCACATCTCCTGCATTGTCAGGTAGATTCTTTACCACTAAGCCACCAGTTCAGTTCAGTCGCTCAGTTGTGTCCAACTATTTCTGACCCCATGAACCGAGCACACCAGGCCTCCCTGTCCATCACCAATTCCAGAAATTAACCCAAACTCATGTCCTTCGAGTCAGTGATGCTATCCATCCATCTCATCCTCTGTCGTCCCATTCTCCTCCTACCCCTAATCCATCCCAGCATCAGGGTCTTTTCCAATGAGTCAACTCTTCACATGAGGTGGCCAAAGTATTGGAGTTTCAGCTTCAGCATCAGTCCTTCCAATGAACACCCAGGACGATCTCCTTTAGGATGGACTGGTTGGATCTCCTTGCAGTCCAAGGGACTCTCAAGAGTCTTCTCCAACACCACAGTTCAAAAGAATCAATTCTTCAGCACTCAGCTTTCTTCACAGTCCCAATCTCACATCTATACATGGAAAAACCATAGCCTTGACTAGACTGACCTTTGTTGGCAAAGTAATGTTTCTGCTTTTTAATATGCTATTTAGGTTGGTCATAACTTTCCCTCTGAAGAGTAAGCATCTTTTAATTTCATGGTTGCAATCACTATCTACAGTGATTTTGGAGGCCCAAAAAATAATGCCTGACACTGTTTCCACTGTTTCCCAACTATTTCCCATGAAGTGATGGGACCAGATGCCATGATCTTCGTTTTCTGAATGTTGAGCTTTAAGTCAACTTCTTCACTCTCCTCTTCACTTTCATCAAGAGGCTTTTTAGTTCCTCTTCACTTTCTGCCATAAGGGTGATTTCATCTGCATATCTGAGGTTATCGATACTTCTCCCTACAATCTTGATTCCAGCTTGTGCTTGATCCATCCCAGCATTTCTCATGATGTACTCTGCATATAAGTTAAATAAGCAGGGTGACAATATACAGCCATGATGTACTACTCCTTTTTCCTATTTGGAACCAGTCTGTTGTTCCATGTCCAGTTCTAATTGTTGCTTCCTAACCTGCATATCGTTTTCTCAAGAGGCAAATCAGATGGTCTGGTATGCCCATCTCTTTCAGAATTTTCCACAGTTTATTGTGATCCACATAGGCAAAGGCTTTGGCATAGTCAATAAAGCAGAAATAGATGTTTTTTTCTGGAACTCTTTTGATTTTTCAATGATCCAGCAGATGTTGGCAATTTGATCTCTGGCTCCTCTGCCTTTTCTAAAACCAGCTTGAACATCTGGAAGTTCAGGGTTCATGTATTGTTGAAGACTGGCTTGGAGAATTTTGAGCATTACTTTACTAGTGTTTTAGATGAATGTGACTGTGCGGTAGTTTGAGCTTTATTTTGCATTGCCTTTCTTTGGGATTGGAAAGAAAACTGACCTTTTCCAGTCCTGTGACCACTGCTGAGTTTTCCAAATTTGCTGGCACATTGAGTGCAGCACTTTCACAGCGTCATCTTTCAGGATTTGAAATAGCTCAACTGGAATTCCATCACCTCCACTAGCTTTGTTTGTAATGATGCTTTCTAAGGCCCACTTGACTTCACATTCCAGGATGTCTGGCTCTAGGTGAGTGGTCACACCATCATGATTATCTGGGTCATGAAGATCTTTTTTGTAGAATTCTTCTGTGTATTCTTGCCACCTCTTCTTAATATCTTCTGCTTCTGTTAGGTCCATACCATTTCTGTCCTTTATTGAGCTCATCTTTGAATGAAATTGAAGAAAGTAGGAAAAACCACTAGACCATTTAGATATGACCTAAATCAAATCTCTTATGATTATACAGTAGAAGTGAGAAATTGATTTAAAGAACTAGATCTGATAGACAGAGTACCTGATGAGCTATGGACAGAAGTCCATGACATTGTACAGGAGACAGGGATCAAGACCATCCCCATGGAAAAGAAATGCAAAAAAACAAAATGGCTGCCTGAGAAGGCCTTACAAATAACTGTGAAAAGAAGAGAAGTGAAAAGCAAAGGGGAAAAGGAAAGATATTCCCATTTGAATGCAGAGTTCCAAAGAATAGCAAGGGGAGATAAGAAAGCCTTCCTCAGTGATCAGTGCAAAGAAATAGAGGAAAACAACAGAATGGGAAAGACTAGAGATCTCTTCAAGAAAATCAGAGATACCAAGGGAACATTTTATGCAAAAGCCACCAGGGAAGCCTATAAAAGGAAATTTGGGGAAAACTTAAAATCAAAATAGAGGAAATAGGTATTTATGGAAGATACATTGGGTTCCTAGCACTGACCTATTCAGAAAAGAACCAAACATATTCAAAAGCACAAGAATCAAGGCTGCGGCTCATAATGTTCAGGCATTATTGGTGAGATAAAAAACACAGAAATATTACTAAAAACAATGTAAGTATTACTTTTTTGGAAAGGTGAGAAAGGGCTGGATTCATTATATGGAAAAGAAAGTGAAATAATCAGTTGATGATGAACGAATAGTCAGTTGTTTCGGACTCTGTGGCATGCTAAATCATTTCAGTTGTGTCTGACTCTGTGCGACTGTATGACTGTAGCCCACCAGGCTCCTCTGTAATGGGATTCTTCCAGGCAAGAATACTGGATGCCATGTCCTCTTCCAGGGATCTTCCTGACCCAGGGTTCAAACCCACGTCTCTCACATCTACTTGCACTGTGAGGCGGGTCCTTTATTCCCTAGCACCTCTTGGGAAGCCCCTGGGCCAGTTCAAAATAGAGGCCCTAGTTTAGTTTCTGCAAGTGAAAAAATAATCAGCCCTTGTGAACACAGAATGCTTCATTCCACCTGCTCTGCCCCTCTCCTGGCCAGGAATCTAGAAGCAGAAGGTGACATTGCTATTGAAGAGTGCCAGGAGACACCTTCACAGAAAGATGGGATTTAGGTAGAACTTCAAGAATGAGTAAAATTTAGATAATAAAAAAACCATCCTCTTGAGATACAAGTTATGGTGTGAGTGAGGTTGAAGAGGAACACATTTTAAGATAGACTTGGTTGAGTTATTTGTAACAATAAAATCAATCAGGGCCGTTTGTGGCATCCATTTGAATTTGGTATTTTTCCTAAGTGTTATTCCTCCAGTTCTTGCTGTACTCAGTATGTCTCAGATTCTGAATGGCCTCTGTTCTAAATTTGTAAATGTGCTTGTTAAAACAATTCCCCAGTTCAGCACCAATGTGTTTCTTTCCATCACTGTGGAGTAAGCAGCATACTTAAGCATCAACTAATATTAATGAACTTGAAGAAAAAGCAGGAAAGACAGATGGCATAGACTTGGGAGTTTCTTGAAATATATATGTTTTGGGGAGACTTTTCAGTCTATCCATCTTTTTTCTTCCTAAATCACTAAACAAAAAGCCAGGTTGAATCAAAGCTGCCTTATCTTTAAAACTCATGGGTCAGCTGAAATGAAGCATGGAGAACTCTGCAGTGAAGTGTGCAGACAAATATTTGATTGTTTGAGGAGATCCAGGCTGCTATTATACATATGATCACTTGAGCTTATGCCAATGGCCCTAGAAAACTAAGGAGAAAGGACTAAAAATGAAAAAGCAAGTCAGCTATATGCATATGGGATATAGCCATCTATATCATTTGTATATCTAATTATTGAGGTCATTTCAAAATAATTTTGCTTATTTGTGTGGGTGTGTGTCTGTGCTGGGTCTTTGTTGCTGTGTGGGCTTTTGTCTAATTGTGGAGAGTGGGGCCTACTCTCTGTTGCAGTGCTCTTGCTTCTCGCTGTGCTGACTTCTCTGGTTTCAGAGCACGTAGTTGCAGCAGGTGGGCTCAGCAGTTGTGGTTCCTGGGCCCTAGAGCACAGGCTCAGTAGTTGTGGTGCACAGACTTATATGCTCTGTAGCATGTGAGATCCTCCCAGATCAGGGATCGAACCTGTGTCTCCTGCATTGGCAGGCAGATTCTTCACCACTCAGCCACAGGGAAGCCCATGTGTGGAGTTTTAAGAATGAACTTTACCTGTGTTCTACCCTCTTGGTTGAGTTATTTGTAACAATAAAATCAATCAGGGCTCGTTTGTGGCATCCATTTGAATTTGGTATTTTTCCTAAGTGTTATTCCTCCAGTTCTTGCTGTACTCAGTATGTCTCAGATTCTGAATGGCCTCTGTTCTAAATTTGTAAATGTGCTTGTTAAAACAATTCCCCAGTTCAGCACCAATGTGTTTCTTTCCATCACTGTGGAGTAAGCAGCATACTTAAGCATCAATTAATATTAATGAACTTGAAGAAAAAGCAGGAAAGACAGATGGCATAGACTTGGGAGTTTCTTGAAATATATATGTTTTGGGGAGACTTTTCAGTCTATCCATCTTTTTTCTTCCTAAATCACTAAACAAAAAGCCAGGTTGAATCAAAGCTGCCTTATCTTTAAAACTCATGGGTCAGCTGAAATGAAGCATGGAGAACTCTGCAGTGAAGTGTGCAGACAAATATTTGATTGTTTGAGGAGATCCAGGCTGCTATTATACATATGATCACTTGAGCTTATGCCAATGGCCCTAGAAAACTAAGGAGAAAGGACTAAAAATGAAAAAGCAAGTCAGCTATATGCATATGGGATATAGCCATCTATATCATTTGTATATCTAATTATTGAGGTCATTTCAAAATAATTTTGCTTATTTGTGTGGGTGTGTGTCTGTGCTGGGTCTTTGTTGCTGTGTGGGCTTTTGTCTAATTGTGGAGAGTGGGGCCTACTCTCTGTTGCAGTGCTCTTGCTTCTCGCTGTGCTGACTTCTCTGGTTTCAGAGCACGTAGTTGCAGCAGGTGGGCTCAGCAGTTGTGGTTCCTGGGCCCTAGAGCACAGGCTCAGTAGTTGTGGTGCACAGACTTATATGCTCTGTAGCATGTGAGATCCTCCCAGATCAGGGATCGAACCTGTGTCTCCTGCATTGGCAGGCAGATTCTTCACCACTCAGCCACAGGGAAGCCCATGTGTGGAGTTTTAAGAATGAACTTTACCTGTGTTCTACCCTGAAGATTCTGTCTCTTCATCTTGGTGGAGGCATCAACGTTGTTTTGTTCTGTTTTTTTAACTGGAGGATAATTGCTTTACAATATTGTGATGGCTGCTGCAGTATATCAGTATGAATCAGCTATAGGTATACATATGTGCTCTCCCTCTGGAACCTCCCTTCCATGTCCCATCCCATTCCACCCCTCTAGGATGAGGTCTCAAAAACCTTTCTCCATTGAAGATATGACTTTTCAGTGATACAAAAATAGTTAAGAAAAACACTTGATCCTGAGCTGCTAGGTTTATAAATTTAAAGTTCTCTTCCCAATTATTACACATGTAGATACACAATAGCCCAGCATGGTGTGTGAGAAGAGCTGGCCCTGCCCATTTTAATGTTACAATCTGGTTTTTACTTCTCCAATGCATAAGGAAGTGAGAATTTTATGACACCATTTTTCTTTCTGTCCAGAACAGTTAATGCCTTGGATTCCTGGAATGAACAACCACCTGCCCAGAGGAACTGCACCAGCTTATGCCATGTGAAGGCCACTTGGGAAAACTGAGGTCTACATTGTAGTATCCTTAAGATCTGAGTGAAAGAGCTGACATAGATGCTCCTCAGAGCACTCTTGGACCTTCCTTTCTTTCCAACAAGGCACCCACAATAGTGAGTGAAAATCGCTCATGGACTATACAGCCCATGGAATTCTTCAGACCAGAATACTGGAGTGAGTAGCTGTTCCCTTCTCCAGGGAATCTTCTCAACACAGAGATGGAACCCAGGTCTCCCACACTGCAGGCAGATTCTTCACCAGCTGAGTCACCAGGGAAACCCAAGAATGCTGGAGTGGGTAGCTATCCTTTCTCTAGAGGATCTTCCCAAAGCAGGGATCGAAACCAGGCCTCCCGCATTGCAGGTGGATTGCTTACCAGCAGAGCTACCAGGGAAGCCCTACCAGCGGTAGACTAGAACATTTATTCACTTCCTATATTGATAGGGTTTTGTGGAAGCTATTGAAGGCTAGGAGCTTCCAGACGCAAAATTGGAGCCTCCCTCTTGCAACACAGATCTTCCCCTCATATCCACCAAAAACTTTTCACCTGAGCTCTTTAGGGAAAACAAAACAAAACAAAAAACAGATGAGAGATTTCTTACAAGCCCTAACGGTTGCAGTTCTGCATATGGCAGACAGGCTCTGTCCAACACAATGGCAATGACTGGTCTCTTACATATGGCCGAACCCTTCCCCTTATGGCTCTGTCTCTAAACTCATGGACTTCATTGCCCTGTAGCTTTCCTGTAGTCTGTGGACTCTTGGGCATTTCTTTGACTTAATTTTTGCTGGTTATTCAAGATATATTTATCTTCAGGAAACTGTCATAGAAAAGACACTGGAGAAAGTAGAGCTTATCATAGTTGATGAGAAAATTATTATCATGCCCTGCTATCTAAGGAAGTGTAGAGTATTTGTTTTTGTCTTAAAGTGAATTTGAGCATTGGGAGGCTTGTTTCTGAATTGTTTTCTAATAACAGAGCAGAATTTCTGTAATGATCTACTGATTCTCTTTCAGCTATGGAAATGCTTTTTTTGAAATTATCATACCAAGTGCAAACATTATGCAGGGGATATTAACGCTTCTCTCAACCCCTTGATGGTCTATAGCTTCCTTGAGTGAGACTGATGGAAGTGCATTTTAAGAAGCCCTGTAAGAGGATGACTGGCATTAAAAATTTTTTTGTTTCAAGAAAAACTATTTATAATGAGGATACTGCTGAACTGGAACCAAACTGGGAGGGTGGATGACATTAAAGCAACTTTACTTTAGTTCTTTTGTTTTACATTTGTCTGTTTTATAGTCATATTTATTTTTTATTGGAATATAGTTGCTTTACAATGTTGTGTTAGCATCTTCTGTACAACAAAGTGAATCAGCTATACATAGATACATAGATACATACATACATATATATATCCCCTCCCTCTTAAATCTCTCTCCCACTCACCCTGTCCCACCCATCTAGGCCACCACAGAGCACTGAGCTGAGCTCCCTATGCTATATATAGCAGGTTCCCACTAGCTACCTATTTTATGCACAGTAATGTATTTATATCAATCTCAGTCTCCCAGTTCATCCCATCCTATCACCTCTGAGTCCACACATTCATTCTCTATGTCTGCATCTCTACATTTAAAAAATTTTTAATTTTGCTCATTCCTTTATCAATGTTCTCTTTCTTTACATAAATTTACACTTGTGCTTTCTATCATTTCCTTCTTTTTATTTTTTATATATTTTTTAAATTTTATTTTTACTTTATTCTACATTACAATACTGTATTGGTTTTGCCATACATTGACATGAATCAGCCACAGGTGTACACAATATCCC
>SJYC01076986.1:0-25546 GCA_006408675.1 Madoqua kirkii
GATTGGATCATTTATTTTTCTGGAGTTGAGCTGCATAAGTTGCTTGTATATTTTTTTATTTCCTTCTTTTTAAAGAACTTCTTTTAACATTTCTTATAAGGCAAGTCTTTTGGGCAACACATTTCCTCAATTTTTGTTTGTTTGAAGAAATATTTCTCTTTCACTTTTGAAGAATAACTTCCCAAGGTACAGAATTCTAGCTTGGTGTTTTGCTTTTGTTTTCTCTCAACATTTTAAATATTTCACTTCTTCTCTTCTTGCTTGCATATTCTCTGAGAAGCTGGTTGTAATTGTTCCTTTAGAGATAAGGTGTTTTCTTTTTCTAGCTTCTTTCAGGATATTTTTTGTTTGTCTCTGATTTTCTCTAATGGAAAATGATATGTGTAGGTATAGGACTTTTTGACATTTGTCATGCTAACTGTTCTCTGAGCTTCTTAGATCTGTGGTTTGGTATCTGACATTAATTTGGAAAAATTCTTAGTCACTACTATTTCAAATGTTCCTTTTGCTCTTTACTTTCTTCTCATTTTGGTTATCTCATTGCATGTATGTTACACCCTTTGCAATTGTCCCAAAGTCCTTGGATATTTTTTTTTTCATCTTTGTTCTCTTTGCTTTTCATTTTTTGTGGCTTTTATTGAGAAACCTTCTAACTCAGACATTCTTTCACCAGCCATGTTCAGTCTGCTAAGAAACTCATTGCAGGGGAGATACATTTTTACCTCTACCCTGTTAGAGTTTTCACCTGGGGATGAGGATTAAGCTTACATAAATAGATTAACAGGAGAAAAAAATACAAATTTATACATTTTACATGACACAAGAACTCTCACAAGAAAAGGAAAAAAAACTGGCAGAACCTCATGCTTTTATATTAGGTTGAACAAAGAACTAACTCAGACATTCTTTCACCAGCCATGTTCAGTCTGCTAAGAAACTCATTGCAGGGGAGATACATTTTTACCTCTACCCTGTTAGAGTTTTCACCTGGGGATGAGGATTAAGCTTACATAAATAGATTAACAGGAGAAAAAAATACAAATTTATACATTTTACATGACACAAGAACTCTCACAAGAAAAGGAAAAAAAACTGGCAGAACCTCATGCTTTTATATTAGGTTGAACAAAGAGAAGTAAGTGTGAAAAAATACATTATGCAGGGAAGCTAAGGGAATACAATAATTTTTTTCAAGGCCTGTTTATATCAAATTCTCTAGGTCTCAACTTATTGTTTTTGATGATGAGAATATTACTTTCCTTATGGTATATGGAGGTCATCTGTGACATGAGAATTTCATCTTTAAGAAAAAGAAGAATAGTTAGAGTGTGTTTCTTACATTTACTGTTTCTCAAGTACTTTTAACTCAAAATGATCCTTATGCCAAAGTGGCATATTTTTGAGTGGCATATTTGGCTACTATTCACAATCAAAGTAATTCTTCATTTCTGGTACAGTAGGGTTTTTTTTTTAATTTCAACATTAAAATTTTTTTCTTAGGCTTTATTTTATTTATTTTTCTTAGGTTCTATTTCTCTGCTGCATTTCAAAGTGGTTTCTTTCCCCCTACCCCTGCCAGCAGCAGGGATTTTTCTCTAATACTATGGGAACCTGGTAGAGCAGCTAGAGGTAAATTTCACAATAGGGCAGGGCTTTTTCTGAGGGAGTGGATTACCACCTCCTTTTTATATATTGCAGGTCCTTAATGTCTGGTGCTAGTCACCAGCAACAGTAAGTGTGTCATTTAATATGCTAACATAGTATAAATCAGTGTATAATGAGACTCAGAGTCTGTTTGAGGTCAATTCATTGTCATCTGGTCCCAACAGATTCCATCTGATTTTTTTTGTTTGCTTGTTTATAGCTTCCTTTCTTATATGTGGCCCTTTAATTTAAAGATTTTTGTTAACTCCTGATAAAGGTGAGAGTTGGAAGTCTGTGAGTGAGGACACTCCTGCTAAAAGTAAGGAGGTTGTTGGGTTTTGAGCAAAAATCTGGAGCAGCTCTGGCAATACCTTCTCCAGTAGATCCAAGATAAGCTGTTGATTTTGCAGTCTGTTCAACTTTTTACTTGTTGTTAGGAAGGAGTGGTGACTTCCAAGATCCTTAAATGTAGAACTGGGAACCAAAATATATTTTTTAATACAAATGACTATTTATCTTATGTAGTATTAATAAAGATTTAAGAAGACTGAAAAGCCAATGAGGCCCTGTGTAAATTATTTTTACAGACATCTCAGGAAAGACAATGATGTCTAAAACATTATACACTCCCTATATGGTTGAAAACTTTCTGCTGTTTTAAAAAAATAGAAAAGGAGTTCTCATATTGGTTCATGAATATGGTATATTTATCTACGGGGATTTTTAGAGTTAGCAAAAGACAATAGATATATTCAGCTCATATGCCATTCATACATTTGTCATGCAGAATATTGGAGTAGAAATGTGTAAAAAACTGTGCAAAACAGGTTAAAAATTTCTACAACAATGCTGCTTCTGTCAGTATCTCCTTATATTTTAATTACAGGGACATTTGATCCTGTAATCAATCACCTGCCAGAAAATGAAGATAAAGGACTAATTCTTAAAGAAAATGAAGTGAAAATGTTAGTCGCTCAGTCATGTCCAACTCTTTGTGACCCAAAGGATGGTAGCTCTCTAGGCTCCTCTGGCCATGGGATTTCCCAAGCAAGAATAGTGGAATGGGTAGCCATTCCAGACAGAAGGATCAAACCAGGGCCTCCTGCATTTCACACAGATTTTTTATCATCTGAGCCATCAGGGAAGCCCAGTAAGAGCAGCTTCAATTTCAAGGTTGATCACATTTCAGTTCAGTTCAGTCACTCAGTCGTGTCCGACTCTTTGCGACCCCATGAACCTCAGCACACCAGGCCTCCCTGTCTATCACCAACTCCCGGAGTCCACCCAAACCCATGTCCATCAAGTCAGTGATGCCATCCAAGTATCTCATCTGTCATCCCCTTCTCCTCCTACCTTCAATCTTTCCCAGAAACAGGGTCTTTTTAAATGAGTCAGCTCTTTGCATCAGGTGGCCAAAGTATTGGAGTTTCAGCTTCAACATCAGTCCTTCCAGGGAACAAACACTCAGGACTGATCTCACTTAGGATGGACTGGCTGAATCTCCTTGCAGTCCAAGGGACTCTCAAGAGTATTCTCCAATACCACAGTGAAAAAGCATCAATTAAGCACAGAAGTCTTGAGAATCAATCAATCAATAAAAAATGTTTATCTGCTACTGACTTGTATATAGTACTCTGGAGCAATAGTGGGGGAATAAGAAATATAAATTAAGAGTCCTGAAGGGCTCTCTGGTCAACTTTGTAATCTGTGAATATACTAAAATACAGATACAGCTAACAGTACCATGTTACTGATGTACCAAATGAGTTATAAAGACATAAATCCTGTGTGTTACTTACTTTTTTGTAGTAGACTGCTTTGGTAAGAAAAGTTTTGCAGAGACTTTATACTGGGAATACATAAAACTTTAAAAATACCCTATTATCAAGAATTATAATTCAAGGTTTTCTCCCCTGAGTAATTGTCCAAATCTGGGTGCCCATCAGAGGAAGACTAAAGAAACATTGCTTGACTTCAGTGGATCAGTCAATCTTTTCAGGAACAAAAGAATTCCTAGAATCTGGTTAAAAAAATAATGAGCAAACATAATGATCTGAGCAACTGATGTTGTGAGTGTAAGTCAAATGACGTATATTTTAGCACCTTCTGATAAAAGCAAAATAATCTTAAGGTGATACACAGTTTCATTAAACCTACAAAAATAAATACTAGATTTTTAAACAGCAGAATGGATTTTAGGTCTTCAGACATTCCTTTAACTTCTTATTCTCCAAAACCATCCGTGCAAATAATCAGACAATAAAAATTGTGTGATGGCTTTTCTGCATGCCATAAACAAACAAGACAAAGGTTAGCAAGGTAGTCTTTAAACTCAAGGGTTTCATAGCCTATGCCAAGGATAGAAACTGCTATCAAGTCTATATGTTTGAAAGGGCTCTTATGAGCTTGGAACATGATACTATGGAAATGCAGGAGATTTCTACAGTATACTGAGAATGTAGCCAGAGAAGTTTCCATATGGGAGATAATATGGTGCCCAGATAAAAGTGAGGGTTGGTGACAAAAAGGCTTTTCCAAGAAAGACAAACTGAAGCTGAGGCATTGCCAGGAACCACAAGCAATAGGATGAAGGCTTGAAGTACAGTATTTTCTGTGGCTTGGCCAGTCTAAAAAGTGAAGCAATTGTGAGTTATGAAGCTCCAAGAAGGATATCACAGATTTGCAGAACCCAAGGAAAGCTTGATTCACTTTTCCTCTACAAACTAGAAATAATTTTGCCAAGTCTGCTAAATATGCAAAATAAAATAAAAATTTGAAAACACATAGCAGTCTATAAAGGAAATAGAAAAATGCAATCAAGTTTTATCTGAGTTTTCCATTAATATTTTTTATAACTTTAATGAGAAATAATTGGCATTTCACACAATTTGACTTATAAGTGCACAATTATTAATAAATTTTAGTGAATTTACAGAGCTGTACAAACATAACAGGGCTTCCCAGGTGGTGCTAGTGGTAAAGAACCTGCATGCAAATGCAGGAGACATAAGAGACATGGGTTCGATCCTTGGGTTGGGATGATACTCTGGAGGAGGGCATGTCAATCCACTCCAAAATTCTTGCCTGGAGAATCCCATGGATGGAGGAGCCTGGCAGGCTACCATCCATAGATTTGCACAGAGTTGGACACAACTGAAGTGACTTAGCACGCACACACAACCATAGCAATTCAGTAATAAAACACTCCTTCCACTTCAAAAAATTCCTTGATGCTTGTTGACAGTTATCTCTTGGTCCTAACCTCAGTCTTAGGCTGCAAACAATCTTTCTGCATCTAAAGCTTGCCTTTTATAGACATTTTATAGAAATAAAATCATATAATATCACCTTTTGTTTCTGACATCTTTCACTCTGCATGTTTTTAAGGTTTATCCAAGTTGCAGCAGTTCAGTAGTCCTTTCCTTTTAATGACAGAATAGTATTTAATTTTATGCATATACCGCATTTTTTATCTATTCAGTAGCTGACAGGCTTTCATACTGTTTCTAAATTTTAGATATTTGGTATACTGTTGCTGTGAATACTCATATACATGTCCTTATGTAAATACATGCCTGTATTTTCTGGGGGATAAATAACCATTAGCAGGACACTGAATAATCAAGGCTTGTTTACTTCTGAGAAACTGTTTACATAATGACTATACTGTTTAAAATTTTCATCAGTAATGAGTAAAGGTTCCACATCACTGTGAACCCTTGATATTCTTGGTCATTTTGCTTTGAATGTTAAGTGGTATCTCACTGTGGTTTTTAAAATAGTTTTTAAAATTTTATTGATTTTTAATGCATTGTGGTTTCATTTGCATTTCCCTAATCAGGAATAGGGACTTCACAGGTGGTTCAGCAATAAAGAATATGCCTGCAATGCAGGAGAACCAGGTCCAACACTTGGTTTGGGAAGATCCCCAGAAAGAGGGCATGGCACCCACTCTAGCACTCTAGGATTCTAGAGAATCCTGTGGACAGAGGAGCCTGGCACTTTGCAGTCCATAAGATCACACAAAGTTGGACATGACTGAAGTGACTAAGCAGCAGCAGCAATGAGGAACAACGACTTCCCAGGTGGATCAATGAAAAAGAATCCACCTGCCAATGCAGGAGATGCAGGTTTGATCCCTGGGTTTGATTCCTGGAGAAGCAAATGGCAACCTGCTCCAGTATACTTGTCTGGGAAATCCCATAGACAGAGGAATCTAGAGAGCTACCGTCCATGGAGTCCCAAGAGAGATGCAGCTTAGCTACTAAACAACAAAAAAATGATGTTCAACATCACTCCATGTACTTATTAGTTATATGTACCTTCTTCAGTAAAATATTTTTAAACTATTTGACTCGTTACTTAATTGTATTATCTGTTTTTTTCTTATTATTACTGACTTTTAAGTGTGCTTTATATACCCAGGGTTGTTGTTGCTGTTGCTGTTCAGTTGCCAAGTCGTGTCCAACTCCTGGCAACCCCATGGATGGCAGCAGGCCAGGTTTCTCCGTCTCTCACCATCTCTTGGAGCTTGCCCAAGTTCATGTCCATTGAAATTGTAATGCCACATTCAGGATATTAATTATTTTCATTCATAATATTGTACAGGAGGCAGTGACCAAAACCATCAAAAAGAAAAAGAAATGCAAGAAGGCAAAATGGGTGTCTGAGGAGGCTTTACAAATAACTGAGAAAAGAGAAGAATAAGGCAAGGGGAAAGAAGTGAAAAGGGAAGATATACCCAACGAAATGTAGACGTTCAGAGAATAGCAAGGAGAGATGAGGCCTTCTTAAGTGAACAATGCAAAAAAATAGAGGAAAACAATAGAATGGGAAAGACTAGAGATCTCTTCAAGAAAATTGGAGATTATCAAGGGAATAGTTCATGCAAGAATGGGCACAAAAAAGGACAGAAACTGTAAGGACCTAACTGAGGCAGAAGAGATAAAGAAACAGTGGCAAGAATATACAGAAGAACTATATTTAAAAAGTCTTAATGACCAGGATAACCTCTACAGTGTGATCACTCACCTATAGCCAGACATCCTGAAGTGTGAAGTCACATGGGCCTTAGGAAGCAATACTATAAACAAAGCTAAATGGCAGTGATGGAATTCCAGCTGAGCTATTTCAAATCCCAAAAGATGATGCTGTGAAAATGCTGCACTTAATATGTTAGCAAATTTGGAAAACTCAACAGTGGCCATAGGGCTGGAAAAGGTCAGTTTTCACTCCAATCCCAAAGAAAAGCAACACCAAAAATGTTTACATTATCATACAATTGTGCTCATTTCACATGCTAACAAAGTTTTGCTCCAAATCCTTTTAGCTAGGCTTCAGCATTTCTCAGTGAACTGAGAAATTTCAGTTATGCAAGCTAGGTTTAGAAAAGACAGAGGAGCCAGAGATCAAATTGCCAACATTTGCTGGATCATAGAGAAAGCAAGGCAATTCCAGAAAAAACATCTGCTTCATTGACTATGCTAAAGCTTTTGACTCTGTGGATCACCATAAACTATAGAAAATTCTTAAAGAGATGGGAATACCAGGCCACCTTACCTGTCTTCTGAGAAACCTGTATGTGGATCAAGAAGCAGCAGTTAGAACTGGACACAGAACAATGGACTGGTTCCAAATTGGGAAAGGAATATGTCAAGGCTGTGTACTGTCACCCAGCTCATTTAACTTATATGTAGAGTATATCATGAGAAATGTCAGTCTGGATGAATCAGAAGCTGGAATCAAGACTGCTGGGAGAAATATCAGCAACCTCAGATATACAGATGACACCATTCTAATGGCAGGAAGTGAAGAACTAAAGAACCCCTTGAGGGGGTGAAAGAAGAGAGTGAAAAATGCAGGTTGAAACTCAATATAAAGAAAAAAAAATTAAAAAACTGAGGTCATTGGAAAAGACCTCGTTGCTTGGAAAGACTGAAGGTAAAAGGAGCAGTGAGGGGCAAAGGATGGACATGAATTTAAGCAAACTCCTGGAGATAGTGAAGGACAGCCTGGCGTGCTGCTGTCCTTGGGGTCTCAGAGTCTTACATGATTTAGCGACTGAACAACAGCAGCAACGATTCTTTTTTTTGAATAAATTCTATATACAATATCCTCTGTCTTCAACTTATCTTTCCATGTTCTTAATGACTGATGAATTATACAGTTTTTAATTTTGAAGTCCAGTTTGTCAAGGTTATCTTACATGGGATCATTTTTTTGTGTGTGGTTGTATATAAGAAATCTTTGCCTAACTCAAGATCACAAAAACTCTTTTTTTTTTTTTCTATAAATTTTGTAGTTTGGCACTTATATTTAAGTCTACAAGGTATTTCCAGTTAATGTTTATATATGGTCTAAGATAAGAGCCTAAGTTTCTGTTTTTTAATGTGTGAATATCCAATTGTTTCAGCATCATCTTTTGATAACACTGTTTTTTCCCCACTGAATCATTTTTGCATCATTGTCAAAAATCAATTTTCATGAATGGAAAGATTTATTTCTTGACCTTTGATTCTGATTCATCAGTATCTTGATAACTGTGCCATTTGAGTAAGTTTTAAATTCACGTAATATACATTCTCCAAATTTGCTCTTTTTCAAAATGGGTTTTGTTATTCTAGGTTCTTTGCATTTCTAGATAATGAGAATGAAATGTCTGTTCATTTATTTACATCTTCTTTAATATTTATAAACAACATTTTTCAGTTTTAAATATGCATATTTTATTATTTTGTTATTTGTATTGCTAATTATTTCATTCTATTTGAAGCTATTGGGAGTCAAATTACTTTTAAGATTTTATACTTGAATTGTTTGTTGCTAATACTCAAGAATACAACTGATTTTTGGATATTGATTTTATGTTTTGTGACCTTGATAATTTTGTTTATTAATTTTAGAGTGTTTTTATGAATTCCCTGGGATTTTCTGTTTACAGAGATATGCAATCCAAATTAAAGGCAATTTTATTTTTTCCCTTTCCACTTTATGTGCTTTAAATCCATGCGTACTTTTATGTCCCTTTAGTATATTGGGAGAAGGCAATGGCACCCCACTCCAGTACTGTTGCCTGGAAAATCGGAGCAGGCTGGAAAGCTGCAGTCCATGGGGTCGCTGAGGGTCGGACACGACTGAGCAACAGACACGACTGAGCGACTTCACTTTCACTTTTCACTTTCATTCATTGGAGAAGGAAATGGCAACCCACTCCAGTGTTCTTGCCTGGAGAATCCCAGGGACTGGGAAGCCTGGTGGGCTGCCGTCTATGGGGTCTCACAGAGTCACACACAACTGAAGTGACTTAGCAGTATATTAGTTCAGAGAAGGCAATGGCATCCCACTCCAGGGCTCTTGCCTGGAACATCCCATGGATGGAGGAGCCTGGTAGGCTGCTAAGAGTCGGACATGACTGAGCAACTTCACTCACTTTTCACTTTCATGCATTGGAGAAGGACATGGCAACCCACTCCAGTGTTCTGGCCTGGAGAATCCCAGGGACTAGGGTGCCTGATGGGCAGCCGTCTATGGGGTCACACAGAGTCAGAGACGACTGAAGCGACTTAGCAGCAGCAACAGCAGCAGCAGTATATTAGTTAGCATCTCTGGTACAATGTTAAACAGAAATAACAAAAAGAGTCATTCTTTCTTTGTGCCCAGTCTTAAGGTAAATCTTCATTATTTCACAGTTAAGCATAATTTTAGTATAAGTTTTTGTAGATTACTTAAATCAACTTGACTTCTTTCCCTTCTCATTTCTAATTTTCTGCAAGTTATTTTTTACTGTTAATTGGGTTCTGGGCATTGTCAAGTTTTTTTCTACTTCTATTGTAATAATGTAATATTTTATTTTCTTCTATTATCATGGTGTATTACACTAACAGATTTTTAGGTTTAAACTACCTCTGAACACGAGTGAATAAATTACACTAGATCATGGCATATAGTCATTTTAAAATGAACAAAACATTTATTAATATTTCATTGAGAATTCTTGTATCTGTGATAAATATTGGTCTGTTGCTTTTGTTGCTGCTTTTCTGTGATAATGCTGCCTGTCTTTGCTAACAGAGTGATTTTGGCTTCATAAAATGATTTGGGGAGCATTTCTTCTTTCTCTGTGTTTTTAGAGTTTGTAAAGAATTGAAATTATTTCTTCTCTAAGTATTTGTAGAATTTCCTAGTAAAACTCTGATGACTTAGACTTATCTTTGTGGGAAGATTTTTTAATTATCCATTCATTATCTTTAACTGCTATGGTACTCTTGAGAAATTCTTAATGGCATGGTTGACTTTAAAGATTACATTTGCTATTTACTTTACATCTCCTATCTTTTTTCTTCCTTCATTCCTCTTTGATTACCTTCTTTATTGTAAATAAATACTTTTAGTCTACTATTTTAATTTCATTCTTGAGTGTTTTACTATATGTTTATTTTCTTAAAGTTACTCTAAACATTACAAAGAGTTTCTTAAGTTGACTCATTAGCATGCGTCTGATTTTAGGTTAGATTTCTCAGCTTCCTCCATGTTGAGTGTCCCTGAGGGCTATGAAACAATCTTTTCCAAAACAAAAATTGTTCCAAATCTGAACTTTTGGTAACTCTGACCAGCTTCACTACTGACTGTCTATGCATATCTCAGGTACTGGATGTTCCCTGATTTTTGACAAGTAGATTTTTAAAAGTCTAGTTTTAATAACTACCTCATATGTAAGAACCAATAGAAAGAAGAACCACAGATATCCAAATAGAGCTATCCTTCACTTTCAGATGCAACTATCATTGCATACATGGTTCTAGCATGAAAGTACACCCGGCTTTTATAGCATAGGGAGTCACAATGCAGTTATTGGCTCTATTTAGACCCTTCATAATAATTGTAACAATTCTGCAAGATTTGACAGACATGACTTTGAAATTAAAAAAAAACAACACTTCTTCCAAGAATAATGTAAGTTTTTAGTGGTACAAATCCTACATTTTAAATGATTCACATTTAGATTTTGAATGTATTATTCAATTATCTTATAGTATGCTCAGACCAATCTCTCATGTAGCAATTATATATTCATTATAATGAAACATGCTCTCCCCAAAGCTACATGGGTTCATGGGCATTAAATAGCAAAGTACATACATCTTCCTTTTCTAATTTACACTCTTATGAGACTGACACACTACCTACTGTGCTAATGAAGAACTTGTTTACATGGGATTATGAAATAGACAAAACTCATAAACAGCCAAAAAGGGGAACTGAAAGGGCAGACTTTATATGAATATCTAACCTCACTGTATTTTTATTTACCAAGACCCACCACTACTAAGTGCATATCCCAAAATTTGCTGAGAAAATGCTGATTACCTTATGTACTATATGATACACAAGAAGCTAGCTTATTAAGATCTAATTCTAGGTCCATTTTGGAAACATTTATTATATCTTTTATAATTAATTATGCTTCAATATTATAAAAGCAAAAGTATGGATTTTCAAAGAACTCTTAGCAGTAACATTGACTATATTAAATTAATAGTCTAACAATTAAAGACAGCATTGAATTTCACTGTTTAATTCTCTGTCTCATCATAAAAACAGAAAAATCAATGTTCTCTAAACTAGTAACATGGAATAAAGAAAATATGTATATAAGAAAATTAAAGAATATTTCCTCTTGATGAATAGTGAGCATCCATAAAACAATATATAAAAATGATGTTTACTGAGTTTATTATTGCATTCTGTGTAGTACACTCGTTTTACTGATAATTTGCTTGTTTGCTGTGTGTGCTGTATATGTTTCAACATTTTGGTTTAGCACCAAGTTTAAAGTGGCTCTTCCTCTAAGATATCTGACCTAGTCAAATGTTCTTTGATTAGTTTTGATAAATAAGGCTTACAAATGGTTGCCTTAAGTATGTGATATCTGAAAGTAATTAATACTATGGATGAGAAGTCTACCAGTTATCTGACCACACAGCACAATCATTTGTGGACATCCCTCTTAGGTGGCAGCTCTTTCCCGCCAGCAGAAGCACTGCCGACTGCATTTGTAGCTAAACACCCAGATTCAGATATAGAATTCCAGCTCTGTCAGGCATTAGCTCTGTACTTTGGATAAAGTATCGATCTTTTTCATCCTCATTTTCTCACAATGTTTGACTTTTAGGGTGGCTATGAGGGCTAAATGACGTAATACATATAAAATGCTATAGACAATGTCTAAAACATGGCAGTATTATTAAATACTGTAATTGTTGCATGCATTATTAAGAAAAGTCCAGATCTTTGACCATAAGCATTTGAATGATCTTTTGAGCATGAAATGCCTCATCTGTAAAATACATGAGCTGCATTAAATGAACTTTGATTTCCTTCTACGAATGATAAAAAGTAGCATCTGACATCCAGAAACTGCTATAGCCTCATGGTTAGAATGCAAGGTTACTACAGACTGACCTCATACTTGTGACTGAACCATATTATTTTTCTGTGGTACATACCTGCAAACACCCCCCCCCCACACACACACAAACAGAATATCTACTTGAGGCAAAATATTTTGCAACTCACAAAATAGCAAACATTCCCTATTTTGCTAAATGAATGAACTGTTACTTTTAACCAGTAACACCTTTAACTGTATTATAGTTTATCCTCCCTTTAGATAAAATGTATTGAGACATTCAGTCATAAACAATACCCAGTCCCGAGTAGCCCCTGCTTCCTTGGGCCATCTCCCCAGTTATTCAACTAAAATGCAAGCATATATTAAGAACTAACACCCTCTTACTGAGAAATCCTGCAGTTCCCCATGATGTACGCTTTCCCCCACTGCAACAAGTAATGGACCCAGTTTACCGAACTCCAGATGTTCATGGTGGTCTTTGGCTGAAGGATGTTAACAATTATTTTCAAACACTGAAAGTTATTCATCCTCTCATTCATCACCCTCATTCCCCATAATCTTCTCCTCTTTGATGTACAAGTGGAGTTGACCTTTAGCTATATGTTCACCTAGACCCATATCCATCACAAGTGTTTTGGCTTTGCTGGGAAAAGGGCAGGATAACAGATGCATCCTAAAAGCCTACAGAAATGATTTCGCCATGTGGTTTATAGACCATATTCTGCTTTACCATTGTCCCCAGTTCTAAGTTTCCATTCCTTGGGGCTCCTCTATAATAATTCTGCATTTGTAAATAGATAACTGTTGAAAAAACCAACAAAACCCCAAAGAAAATCCCTCTAATAATCAAAATTGAAGAAAAAAGAGACAATGCAGGAGACCCAGGTTCAGTCCCTCTGTTGGGAAAATACCCTGGAGAATACTGGAGGGGTAGCCACTCCAGTATTCTTGCCTGAAGAAATCCATGAACAGAGGACTCCTGGCAGGCTACAGTCCATGGGGTTGTAGAGTCAGATATGACTAAGCAACTAACACTTTCACTTAAAGTAACATAGAGAAACAGGTTTGGGGTCAAGGGAAACAAAGATCTAGAAACCAGAAGTCCTCCTCATAGATGGAAAATGACTTCAGTGGCAAGTACATGGCCATCTGCCAGATACAAAGGGAGCTTTTGTGTCTTCCACTGTGATGTTCTCCAAGAGTGAGAAGATGGCCTTCGGGGCTGACACTAAAACCAGCCCTACGGTTGTGCTCAGATTGTTAGGGCAGGAATGCATCTTTGGATGGTTCTGCATGAACTGCTCTGGCACATGGTGTGCCTTTACGTGAGTAGAGAGCCAACATTTCAATGCTGCTCTAAACATTCTATTTAGGAGTTCTAAACAAAGATTAAAGAGTGCTTCACAACTCTGGAGTATTTTTACACTAGAATCACAAAGCATAAGCTTGCTCAATTTTCACTGCCAGCTTAGTTTCAAGTTTAAATGTGGCAAAACTAATCTACCTTAATTAATATGCATTTAGTTTAAATACAAAATCACTTTCTTACCTTTTATATATATATGCTTATATTTGTCTTAGAGATAAAATATTCAATATAATCAAAAACTTTAAATAAACCTCTAGTCTTTTAATATTTTAAAATGTAGTCAGCTACAAGAAGTAATTTATCATGTTTTCACAACAATCCCATTGATCTTGCTTATCATTTAAGGCTTAATGATGATTAAGTATAGTTAGAAAACTCAGAAAAACTTGGAGAAATGGACCTTACTTTTCTGTTACGTGTATAAAAAGATCCTATGATAAACAATTTAAACACTAGCAATTATTTTCTCCTCTGACTAGATTGCCAAGGCATTTATTTTCTAACAAATATAGTGCATATATATATATATATATATATATATAAATACTTCCATCATGAGTTACTTGGGAGTAGATGTAAATGTGCACATTTCAAATTTCTAATACACTTGGAGTTTAGGAATCCTGATTTGAGCAGGAATGGATGGTCAGATTATACATAGTTCTAGTCAGTCCTTTGTAAATCCTCTACCACCATTAGTTTAAGACAGTGTCTATCATGTATTTAATTAGCAAAGCTCTGTATGTTTCTGGATAATCACTAAAGGAGAAGATAAAGTGTTTGTAGTGGTATGTGCTCTGCATCCTGGTAAACACTTTGCCTAGATTGTTACACAGTCTATGAAAGAGACACTGTCAAATTCTACTTTTTAGGCAGGGAAGCAGAGGTCAAAAATATCATTTCCTTCAATTTAGAAATGTGCATCATAATTAATTCCACAATGCTTTCCAGGGGCTACTGTATGCATGTGACTATTTGAATAGTAAATGATTCTATCATGCTGACATTTTAAAATTAGTTTATCTGACTTTTAATGTATTATTTATTTTATATAAACACAGTCCATGTGAACATCAAATATTACAAAGCTTATATTGAAGAGCAGTGGCTCATACCTCCCATCACCCCAAGGACTTTCAACAGCCAGGGTTCTCCTTCAGGTATGTTCCTTCCTGTGGCCCAAAATATACTTCTCTGCCATCTCTTGATCAGTCAACTTTAGATATTATCCACCAAATTTCTGTAGTGGTACAGACTCTTCCATGCTATTTTGGTCAAATCAATATTCAGAATAAACATGATTACTGTTATATGTATATTGTCCACAGCTGAGGGAAATTGTGTTCTTTAATTACATCTCCTTTTTCTTTCTCACTCAGTTTTTTCTTTCCTTAGAGTCAATAAATGTTTCATTTAAAAAAAATAAGAAATGTGCAGTCCAAGGCTAAAAGTAGTAAATAGCTTAGGTCATATCTGTTGCAGAGAAGGCAGTGGCAACCCACTTCCAGTACTCTTGCCTGGAAAAGTCCGTGGAGTCAGACACAACTGAGCGCCTTCACTTTCACTTTTCACTTTCATACACTGGAGAAGGAAATGGCAACCCACTCCAGTGATCTTGCCTTGAGAATCCCAGGGATGGGGGAGCCTGGTGGGCTGCCATCTATGGGGTCTCACAGAGTCAGACACGACTGAAGTGACTTAACAACAGCAGCAGCAGCCAGTGTTCTTGCCTGGAGAATCCCAGGGATGGAGGAGCCTGGTGGGCTGCAGTCTATGGGATCTCACAGAGTTGGACACAACTGAAGTGACTTAGCCCCAGCAGCAGCAGCATATCTGTTGAGGCAGGGAATTAACTTGATCCTAGAGTCCAGGGAATTTTTAAACAAGAAGTTGAACAAAAATAGAATGATCTCTCTTGATTAAAGCTACAAATTATCTCACAAAGTGAAAATGAAGTGAAAGTTGTTCAGTCATGTCCGACTCTTTGCAACCCTATGGGATATACAGTCTGGAATTTTCCAAGCCAGAATACTGGAGTGAGTAGCCATTCTCTTCTCCATGGGATCTTCTCAACCCAGGGACTGAACTTAGGTCTCTCACATTACAAGCAGATTCTTTACCAGCTGAGCCACCACGGGAGTCCAAGAATACTGGAATGGATAACCTATCCCTTCCCCACGGATCTTCCTGATCCAGGAATTGAACCAGGATCTCTTGCATTGCAGGTGGATTCTTTACCAGCTGAGCTACCAGGGAAATCCTCAAAAGGTTTATCTCACAAAGGTAACTTCCAATATGTATACCTCAACTTAATGATTCATGAACAAGAGGTCTTTCCCTGAAAACTATCTTTTAAGTTTACTGTTATTCATTTTACTTTCAATAACCCTTTCAGAAATTCTTACTATCCTTTATGTAAAACAGAATAAGATAAAACACTTGCTTTCAAGTAGGTGGTAGACTAGGAGTCTTGTGAATGTGTAAGTTGGTAGAACAGGCGTTCTTGTGAATGCACTGCATTAGGAAACCAGGTAGAAAGCAGCAAGGACCCTGAGAGAGTTCCAGAGAAGCAGAGGGGCCCATTCTGGGGAATTCTACTATAATTTCTACCTATACAGGAGGACCTTGTTCATCCATTCTATAAGTAACATTTTTAATTGATGCTTCTTTCCAGATAAAGATGCTTTATTTTTACCTGGTTTTGTAATTGCACTGTGCATTCACAGAACTCCTAATCTACCATTCCTTGAAAGCAAGTTTTTTATCTGATTCTATTTTACCTTAAGGGTAGTAAAAATTCCTTAAAGGTTTATTGAAGATAAAATGAATAATAGTTATCATAGAAGATATTTTTCAGGGGAAAACTTTTTGTTCATGAATCATTAAGTTAAGGTATACAAACTGGAAGGTGCCTTCTGGGTTGGGTGAAGTGTTTCCGAAGGAAGACTATGGATCTGCACATAGAGATGCAAGGAGGTTCAAGTTTGCCTGATACAAGGGGCAGAGAGGTGGAGCAAAGTGCCTGTAAAAGAAATGATGAGGTTTGCCTATCTGAAGAGGACTAGAAGAAATTAAGCCTGAAGAGAGGCACTGAAGCTAAATTTAAGATGGCTTTGAAAGCAAAGATAAGAAAATGGAAAATCATTTAAGGATTTTACCTGGAAAGATGCATCAACTAAAAATGTTATATATAGAATGGATAAACAAGAAGGTTCTACTGTATAGCACAGAGCTATATTCAATATCCTGTGATAAACCATAATGGAAAAGAATATGAGAAAGAATATATATATATACCTATTACTGAATCACTATGTTGTGCAGCAGAAATTGCCACAACATTGTAAATCGACTATACTTACATAAAATAACTTTTTTTAAAAAACCTCTTTTACAGTAAAGGGGAAACTTCCTTGCTCTGTCCACACAAATTTCCAGGATTTTCAAATCCAGCACATTTGCCCCATCTTCAGGCTTTCATAATACCTCGTGTGTGGCTTTGTCTCAGGCTTTAGAGTGTGAATATTACTTTTCCCACTTATCAAAAAGAAGATAGAAATCAAGAGTCTCAATATTCTTAAATCTAAGATTCCATCGATGCGGATCAATACTGCTAAAGGTCTATATAAGAGACCAACAGAAAAAGTTGGGGTGGGGTGGGATGGGGAGCGTACAGAGATTTAAGGATTCAAGAAAGGAAAAAGAAAGGGAACAGATGTTTTGCATGTGGGGGAATGGCGAACAAATACAAGATGAAATTAGTGGGTGAGTTTGGGATCCATGCTTCACAGTGGTCTGTGTGCCCTAAATGGACTTCTGCTCCACCAGCACAGAAACCAGAATCTAGAAGCTCAGTGTCAAGTGACCAGAAACTTCAGAGTTATGATGTGCCCACCAATTGTTGCAGAGAGAGGAAACACATCCCAATAACAAGACACGGTAAGGAACACTAATAATCGATTCATCTCATTTTACTTGGGTGGACACACATTTTCAAGACATTAACACTGAGGCATCCATTTCAGACACCATTCTTAAATAAACACATTGCCAGCTACACAACTACACAAAGAGCCAGGCTGCCCCTACCCATGGAATTCCCTTTGTAGAAAGCCCTGGGTGACTAGATAAGTGACTGCTTGGGTGACCCTGCCTTTCTCTTCCTTTTTCCCTTTTAATTACTGCTCTTATGGGCTAAATTCACCTATAAAGAGTAAAGCTGTGTCACTTCACTGCACACTGGAAACTAACACAATACTGTAAAGCAACTCTACTTCAATAAAAATTTTAAAAATAAAGAAAACCTCATTCAAACTAGAGAAAAAAGAGTAAAGCTGTGAAACCCTATACACCACACCCTCAACTCCAATAAAAGCAAAGACCTGGGTCCTTGCTCCTTTTCTCCACTCAAGATCTGGCTGGGTGGCCCCTGATGTGCTCTCTGCCCTCTAGCACCTAGAAGCAGTAAACCTTGCTTTTTCAAAGTTCCCTAATGATCACTGTTGATCCTAATGATCATTCTTCAGTCATAATAAGGACCACAAGGGCCAATCCAGCCACCACATATGGCTCTGATGGGGAAACATCTGGCAGGGGATGGGGGGTGTGGCGGTGGGGGAGCAGCTACAGGCAATAGTAAGGCCTAGGTGAGTGCTTCAGGCCTTCCTTTCAAATAGCATCGTTATCAAGCTGGGAGTGACACAAAACAATACCTTTATATATAAATAGATATGGGAAAAACAGTCACAAACCACTATTTTCAGTCCATTATAAGCAAATCTTATATCTTCTTAGATCTTTATTTATTTATTTTTTTTATCAAAGTTCTCAGTGTGTATATTTTAAGATAAAATTTGCATGTCATGCAATGTACATTGAAGTGCCCAGTTCAATATTCTTTAGTATATTCATAATGTTGTGCAATTATCATTGCTATTTAATTTTAAAAGAGTTTAGTTCCCTCAAGAAGAAATCCTGCACCCTTTAGTTCCTGTTTAGTCAGCAAGCCATGTCTGAATCTTTTGCAACTCCATGGACTGTCATCTACCAGGCCCCTCTGTCCATGGGATTTCCCAGGCAAGATTACTGGGGTGCATTGCCACTTCCTTCTCTAGTGTTAATATCTGCATCTTCTCCCGATCCAGTGGTTGAACCTGCATCTCCTGCATTGTCAGAAAGATTCTTTACCGCTGAGCTACAAAGGAAGCCCATACCCATTAGTTGCTGCTACAGCTGCTAAGTTGCTTCAGTCATGTCTGACTCTGTGTGACCCCACAGACGGCAGCCCACCAGGCTCCCCCTTCCTTGGGATTCTCCAGGCAAGAACACTGGAGTGGGTTGCCATTTCCTTCTCCAATGCATAAGAGTGAAAAGTGAAAGTGAAGCTGCTCAGTCGAGTCTTAGCGACCTGGTGGACTGTAGCCTACCAAGCTCCTCCCATGGGATTTTCCAGGCAAGAGTACTGGAGTGGGTTGCCATTGCCTTCTCCTACCCATTAGTAGGAGAAGGAATTCTTCCAATTCTATCTTCCCTCTAGGCCCTTACATAACATTATTCTATTTCCTGTCTCTGTCTAGCCAAGATAATCCATATAAATGGAATCACTCAAAAAATAGTCTTTTGTGAATAGGATTTTTTTCACTAATAATATTTTTTTCAAGATTCAACCATGCTGTAACATATATCAGTACTTCATCCTTTCTTGCTATGATTTTATTCCAATGTCAGATATATGAACGCTACATTTTTATTATTCATTAGTTGATGAACATTTGAGATATGTCTACTTTTTGGTTACTATAAATGATGTTTCTATGATCATTTGTGAACAAACGTTTTTGTGGAATTGTGTTTTCAATTCTTTTGGGTATAACTTAGGAGTGGAACTGGTGGATCATATAGTATATCTATGTTTGCTCTCTTGGAGAACCACAAACTGTTTCCCAAAGATAGACTGGCCTTTGGGGAACTGAGAAATCAAGCTAGCTCCAAATTCATATAGCACTGAATTACGGTAACTCATATCACCTGTATTTTAGGTGAAACAAGGGACCTGTGAATATGAGTCAGATCAAATTTTGGAAAGCAGAGGTAGGGAAAATCATGAGATCCATGCAGAACAACACAAATCTGGTAAAAGAAATGAGGTAAAGCTGACCCCTGGGGAGGAGAAAACTTACTTTTCCATCTTAGTTTCTTACAGCGCAGCTGCTGGTAACCTGTGGCTTTTAGTTTATTTTATCCTTTGTTTTGTTAATAAGAAAAACAATTGGCACTGATGCCTAATACACACAGGGCTAACCAGATTTTATTAGGAACTCTGGGCTTTTATGATAGTAAAATATAGTCTTTTGAACACAGTCTGAAGCTTAGATAAAAGATTATAAGATACTTTGTTGTATTATTTAGAGAGAGCTAATACTCTTTGAGGAATACATATGCAAATACAGGTGAGTTGACTGTCAAGACTGCAAACTATAGGAACACCAACCCAGGTACCTGCTGTGGATAACTAGAGGAGTGCATTTGGGGTGGTTACATACTTTTTCTGCTGTCTTTTATCTAGGGCTGCAGCTCATTCACACCCACAGTCTCCTTATCTGAAAATAGATATTTGATTTTTCTTTAACTTTTTATTTTATATTGGAATATAGTTGATTGACAAGGCTAGGCTAATATCAGGTGTGCAGCAAAGTGTTTCAGCCACATACACACATGCATCCATTCTTTCTGAAACTCCCCTCCTATCTAGGCTGTACATAATACTGAGCAGTTTCCTGTGCTACATAGTAGGTCCCTGTTGGCCATCCATTCCAAATATAGCAATGTGTCCATGTCAATCCTGAACTCCCCAATGCCCCTCCCTCATTCTCCCCCGCCCCCCCGTAACTGTAGTTTCATCCTCTAAGTCTATCAGTCTGCTTCTGCTTCTTAAATAAGTTCATTTGTATCATTTCTTTAGCTTTTGCATATAAGCAATACCATATAATACTTCTCCTTCTCTGTCTGACTTACTTCACTCAGTAGGGCAAACTCTGGATCCATCTACTTTGGTGCAAATGACATTATTTCATTCTTTTTAATGGCTGAATGATATTTCATTATACATATGTACCTCATGTTCTTTATCCATTCCACTGTTGAGGGACATTTAAGTAGCTTCCATGTCTTTGCTTTGATTTCTTTTAGGATCTTGTTGTCTTTAGTCCTCGTAGTCAGCAATGCTAAATAAGTTCCCTTTTGGAAAATCCCTTTTGGATGCTAAAGCACATAAGGCTGTTAGTGAAAGGATCTGTAAAGGGGGTGAAAAGAGGGAGACTGCACATCTCACAAAGATATAAGGCTGTTAGTGAAAGGATCTGTAAAGGGGGTGAAAAGAGGGAGACTGCACATCTCACAAAGATCTATTGGCCTCCACATTCTGTAAAGTGATATCCATGTTTGGGGTAGATGGCAAGGAGCCTGATCTACTTATGGACTTGCTATGCACAAAAATATCTGGTGAGTTAGGAAGTAGCCAAGGAGCAGAAAACCCATCCGTTGGGAGATGTGCCTTCAAATGAGAACTTGGCTCAGATGAGTTGAGTCACCTTGCATCCTTCTCTAAAAAGTCAAGCATTAGAAAGGATAAACTTGATAGATGTTCAAATAAACATTACTCAATAGTTCTTAATAGTAACTCTTGACTCTGAGACTTAAGGGTTTTCCCTGATTATGACACAATGCTCACAGCTCCAATGACCTTAAAGACTCAACCGGCCTCTCTGAATACTCAAGGTAACAATGGCCATTTTCAGTTCAGTTCAGTTCAGTTCAGTCGCTCAGTCGTCTCTGACTCATTGCAACCCCATGAAACACAGCAAGCCAGGCCTCCCTGTCTATCATCAACTTCCAGAGTCTACCCAAACCCATGTCCATTGAATCAGAGATGCTATCCAACCATCTCATCCTCTGTCGTCCCCTTATCCTGCTGCCCTCAACCTTTCCCAGCATCAGGATCTTTTCCAATGAGTCAGCTCTTCACATCAGGTGGCCAAAGTATTGGAGTTTCATCTTCAACATCGGTCCTATCAACGAACACCCAGGACTGATCTCCTTGGGGAGGGACTGGTTGGACCTCCTTGCAGTCAAAGGGACTCTTAAGAGTTTTCTCCAATACTACAGTTCAAAAGCATCAATTCTTTGGAGCTCAGCCTTCTTCACAGTCCAACTTTCGCATCCATACATGACCACAGGAAAAACCATAGCCTTGACTAGACGGACCTTAGTCGGCACAGTAATGTCTCTGTTTTTTAATATGCTGTCTAGGTTGGTCACAACTTGCCTTCCAAAGAGTAAGCATCTTTTAATTTCATGGCTGCAGTCACCACCTGCAGTGATTTTGGAGCCCAGAAAAACAAAGTCAGCCACTATTTCCCCTGTTTCCCCATCTATTTGCCATGAAGTGATGGGACAAGATGCCATGATCTTCGTTTTCTGAATGTTGAGCTTTAAGCCAACTTTTTCACCCTCCACTTTCACTTTCATCAAGAGGCCTTTTAGTTCCTCTTCACTTTCTGCCATAAGGGTGGTGTCATCTGCATATCTGAGGTGATTGATTTTTCTCTCAGCAGTCTTGATTCCAGCTTGTGATTCTTCCAGTCCAGCGTTTCTCATGAGGTACTCTGCATATAAGCTAAATAAGCAAGGAGACAGTATACAGCCCTGACGTACTCCTTTTCCTATTTGGAACCAGTCTGTTGTTCCATGTCCAGTTCTAACTGTTGCCTCCTGACTTGCATACAGGTTTCTCAAGAGGCAGGTCAGGTGCTCTGGTATTCCTATCTCTTTCATAATTTTCCACAGTTTATTGTGATCCACACAGTCAAAGGCTTTGGCATAGTCAATAAGGCAGAAATAGATGTTTTTCTGGAACTCTCTTGCTTTTTCCATGATCCAGCGGATGTTGGCAAATTGACCTCTGGTTCCTCTGCCTTTTCTAAAACCAGCTTGAACATCCGGAATTTCATGGTTCATGTATTGCTGAAGCCTGGCTTGGAGAATTTTGAGCATTACTTCACTAGCATGTGAGATGAGTGCAATTGTGTGGTAGTCTGAGCATTCTTCAGCATTGCTTTTCTTTGGGATTGGAATGAAAATTGACATTTTCCAGTCCTGTGGCCACTGCTGAGTTTTCCAAATTTGCTGGCATATTGAGTGCAGCACTTTCACAGCATCATCTTTCAGGATTTGAAATAGCTCAACTGGAATGCCGTCACTAGCTTAGTTCATAGTGATGCTCTCTAAGGCCCACTTGACTTCACATTCCAGGATGTCTGGCTCTAGATGAGTGATCACATCATTGGGATTATCTGGGTCATGAAGATCTTTTTTGTACAGTTCTTCTGTGTATTCTTGCCACCTCTTCTTAATATCTTCTGCTTCTGTTAGGTCCTTATCATTTCTATCCTTTATTAAGGCATTTTATGAGCATTCAAAACAGTTTGATTCTTTGAATTCTAGATTCAGAAATTTAGAAGTCAATTCTTTGTACTTTATTATTTCTATAAACATTTCAAGGGAGAAATTAAACACATTCACCCCCAAATATTTGCCCAAATAATAGAATTAAGAATTGTTAGCTAAATTACTAGGCAAGTATATCTACCACTGCATTTTCATTAGTGATCATTTCCCTAGTTCTATTTAGCTTCTGTTGCTGTCTTGTTGCTGTCTCCTCTTCATCACCCCTACTCCTAAATCCCACAGTCTGTGTTCCTATCCAGTACACACAGTCTTGTTCCTCTTTCATTTTCTAGCACTCACCTAACAGTACCGTGTGCATACATGCTAAGTCTCTTCAGTTGCTTTCAACTCTTTGTGACCCTATGGACTGTAGTCTGTCAGACTCCTCAGTTCATGGGATTCTCCAGGGAAAAATACTGGACTGGGTAGCAATGCCCTCCTCCAGGGGATTTTCCTAATCCACCTAGTCAAGGCTATAGTTTTTACAGTTGGATTATAAAGCTGGTCACTGAAGAACTGATGCTTTTGAACTGTGGTATTGGAGAAGACTCTTGAGAGTCCCTTGGACTGCAAGGAGATCCAACCAGTCCCTCCCCAAGGAAATCAGTCTTGAATGTTCATTGATAGGACTGATGTTGAAGCTGATACTCCAACACTTTGGCCACTTGATGTGAAGAGCTGATTCATTTGACAAGACCTTGATGCTGGGAAAGATTAAAGGCAGGAGGAGAAGGGAACGAGAGAGGATGAGATGGTTGGTTGGCATCACCAACTCAGTGGATATGAGTTTAAGTAAACTCCAGGAGATGATGATGGACAAGGAAGCCTGCTGTGCTTCAGTCCATGGGGTCACAAAGAATCGAACATGACTGAGTGATTGAACTGATTTCTACTTTGCAAATATATTCATCTGTATCATTTTTCTAGATTCCACATATATGTGTTGACATATGATATTTGTTTTTTTCTCTATCTGACTACTTTATGTGACAGTCTAGGATCAACCACATTTTAAACCTTCCCTTATTCTTCTAGAGCTTCCCTGGTGGCTAAGATTCTTTCCCTGAAAAATAGTCTTCCTTCAATGAAGGAGAGGTTCGATTCTTGGGTCCAGAAGATCTTCTGGACAAATAAATCACAACTCACTCCAATATTATTGCCTGGGGAATTCCATAGACAGAGAAGCCTGGCTACATTCCATGGGGCTACAAGGAGCCGGACACAACTGAAAGACTAACACTTTCACTTTAGTGTTCACTCTTCTAACCTTTAGCATCTACTTATGTATTTCACTCTCAGCTTATTCTTTTCCTTGCCTTTCACTTCACTAGAAACATGAAGAAGTCAGTGGAGAATTTCCATAAGCTACCGCTTTGCATTTAACTGTCCACCAATATCTAAGTGGTGGCTGTGTGGGTGCAGGAGGGCCTAGAGGAGCTATCCCACGTTGAAGGTCAAGGAGGGTGGTGATGAGGAAGCAGCTTCACTTTGCTGGAGCAGCTGTGAAGAGATACCCCATGCCCAAGGTAAGAGAAACCCAAGTAAGATGGTAGGTGTTGCAAGAGGGCATCAGAGGGCAGACACACTGTAACCATACTCACAGAAAACTAGTCAGTCTAATCACACTAGGACTACAGCCTTGTCTAACTCAATGAACTAAGCCATGCCTGTGGGGCAATCCAAGTTGGACGCGTCATGGTGGAGAGGTCTGACAGAATGTGGTCCACTGGAGAAGGGAATGGCAAACCACTTCAGTATTCTTGCCTTGAGAACCCCATGAGCAGTATGAGAAGGCAAAATGATAAGATATTGAAAAAGGAACTCCCCAGGTCAGTAGGTGCCCAACATGCTACTGGAAATCAGTGGAGAAATAACTTCAGAAACAATGAAGGAATGGAGCCAAAGCAAAAACAATACCCAACTGTGGATGTGACTGGTGATAGAAGCAAGATTCGATGCTGTAAACAGCAATGTTGCATCAGTTCAGTTCAGTTCAGTTGCTCATTCATGTCCGACTTTTTGTGACCCCATGAATCGCAGCATGCCAGGCCTCCCTGTCCATCACCAACTCCCAGAGTTCACTCAGACTCATGTCCATCGAATCAGTGATGCCATCCAGCCATCTCATCCTCTGTCATCCCCTTCTCCTCCTGCCCCGAGTCCTTTCCAGTATCAGAGTCTTTTCTAATGAGTCAACACTTCGCATGAGGTGGCCAAAGACTGGAGTTTCAGCTTTAGCATCATTCCTTCCAAAGAAATTCCAGAATGATCTCCTTCAGAATGGATTGGTTGGATCTCCTTGCAGGCTAAAGGACTCTCATTATTGCATAGGAACCTGGAATGTCAGGTCCATGAATCAAGGCAAATTGGAAGTGGTCAAACAAGAGATGGCAAGAGTGAACATTGAAATTCTAGGAATAAGCAAACTAAAATGGATTGGAATGTGTGATTTTAACTCAGATGACCATTTTATCTACTACTGTGGGCAGGCATCCCCCAGAAGAAATGGAGTAGACATCATGGTCAATAAAAGAGTCCAAAATGCAGTACTTGGAAAAAATCTCAAAAATGACAGAATGATCTCTGTTCGTTTCTAAGGCAAACCATTCAGTACCACA